>JAAKBH010001524.1:142500-201588 GCA_019776075.1 Amaranthus palmeri
GTGTCCATTCTGGATGGCAGGTATGACTCATAACATGGATCTTGAGGAAAAATTCAATTTCCTTACAGACATTGTACAGCAATTGGCTCTAAGTGTGGCTAACAACCAGAGGGAAATTGAGGAAAGACCCCAACCTCAGCACCTCTATACTAGGAACATGGAAGATAAGACCCTTAGATTGGAGTTGCCTGAATTTGATGGCCAGAGCCATAACCCTGAGATCTATTTGGAATGGGAAGCCAATCTTGAGAGATATTTTGAATTCAAAGACACCCCTCCTGAGCAACAATTCAAGTTGGCCAAAATTAGGTTGACCAAGCTAGCTGCTGTGTGGCTTGAGGGAGTGCAAAAACAAAGAAGGAGAGAGGATAGGGAAAGGATCACTTCTTGGGACAAACTTAAAAAACATTTGAGGAGGAGATACATGCCCAAGAACTATAGGCAGCAACTTTGTTTACAATGGGGCACCCTAAGGCAAGACAATAGGACAGTGTCTGATTACATACAAGAATGGGAAAAGTTGTTTGTGCTATGTGATACTCATGAGTCAGAAGATATGATGGTGGGAAAATTCATTGGTGGATTAAGGGAAGAGATTAGGAAGAAGTTGGAGATCATGCCCTACCTTACCTTTAGTATGGCTTGTAGCAGTGCTCTGACTTTGGAAAAATATGCCAAGAAGAAGACCAGTAACAACACCTACTCCAGACCATTCAAACCTAATCCCCCTAGAAACAACCCCAACACAGCCAATGTAACCAGCCAGACCTCAACCAGTATGCCCCACAGGACCCAACCCCTTCAAAACCAATTCAGGACTAAAGACCTTAAGGATCCTAAGGGAATTGTTTGTTTCAAATGTCATGGACATGGTCACATTAAGAGTGAATGTCCTAATGCAAGGGCCTTCACAGTCCAAGAGTGGAATGTGATTAGAGAAATGAGTAGGCCTAAATCTATGCTAGTAAACAGAAATGGCAGGGAAGAGTTGGAGGGACCCTGTACCAAGGATGAAGATCCTGATGGAACTTACATAGTAGGTGAAGATGGTGAACTAGAGCCCCTAGAAGATACTGAACTAAGTGAGGAAGAGGAAAGGGAGACAGTGTACCCTGAGCATGACAGGCAACACCTCCTAATTAGGAGAAACTTCCATGCAACCCCAAAGATCAAACCTAATGATCAAAGGGAGAACATATTTCAGACCAAGTGCAAAATTAAGGATAAAATTTGTGATCTGATCATAGATGGAGGGAGTGAATCAAATTATGTTAGCAAGGACTTAGTTCACACCCTAGGCTTAGAAACCAGAAACCACCCCCACCCATATAAACTGAAGTGGCTTGACAATAAGGCTAGTGGATTTGTAAAGAAAAGGTGTTTAGTTCAGTTTGCAATAGGGTCTTATACTGATAAGGTGTTATGTGATGTGTTAGATATGACTGCTTGCCATGTCTTGCTAGGTAGGCCATGGCAACATGACAAAAAAACTAAGCATGTTGGGTACACCAATGTATACACTCTAAGACATGAGGGTAAATTGAAGGATCTTATGCCTTTGCCACCTTACAGGACTCTGCCTCCATAAGTAGCTAAGACCAATGTAGCATTGATCAGTAGGAAGGTGAGTGACAAAGTGATTAAGAGAGGAGAACAGGCCTTTTTGTTGTTTAGCAAAGAAGTCACTGATCAGAACACCACCATAGATCCTAGGATGGCCATATTACTAGACCAATATGCAGATGTATTCCCTGAAGAGCTGCCTAAGGGACTACCTCCTATCAGAGGAATAGAGCATCAGATTGACCTTATACCTGGTTCCACTTTGCCAAATAGACCTGCATACAGGACTAACCCTGAGGAAACCAAGGAGCTACAAAGGCAGATTAAGGAGCTCATGGATAGGGGATATGTGAGGGAGAGTATGAGCCCCTGTGCTGTGCCCACACTCTTAGTTCCTAAAAAGGATGGAACTTGGAGAATGTGTGTAGATAGCAGGAGTGTAAATAACATAACCATTAAGTATAGGTTCCCAATTCAAAGGATTGATGACATGTTAGATGAATTAGCAGGGTCTCAATGGTTTAGCAAAATAGACTTAAGGAGTGGCTACCATCAGATTAGGATGAAGGAAGGTGATGAATGGAAGACAGCCTTCAAAACTAAATATGGGCTATATGAGTGGATGGTAATGCCATTTGGTTTAACTGGGGCACCTAGTACCTTTATGAGATTGATGAATGAGGTGTTAAGGCCATTTTTGGGAAGGTTTATAGTGGTTTATCTTGATGACATACTAGTTTATAGCAAATCAGTAAGGGAGCACATAGACCACCTAACCCAATTATTTGAAGTCCTTAGGAAACAACAACTGTTTGGTAAGCTAGAAAAATGCTCATTTCTTATGCAAGAAGTTTATTTCTTGGGGTTTATAGTAGGTAGGGAAGGTGTGAAAGCTGATCCAGCTAAAGTAGCAGCCATTAAGGACTGGCCTAGAAGGCTAGAACTACTAGCATAACTCAAGTTAGGTCATTTCATGGATTAGCTTCCTTTTACAGGAGATTTATAAGGAATTTCAGTACCATTATGGCACCCATAACAGATTGCACTAAGGGAACTGTGTTCACTTGGACTGATAAGGCACAACAAGCCTTTGAATTCATTAAAAAAGCAATGTGCAACCCTCCTGTCCTAAAGTTGCCTGATTTTAGCAAGCCTTTTGAAGTTGAATGTGATGCTAGCAACTGTGGTATTGGGGCTGTGCTTATACAAGAGGGTAGGCCTGTAGCATATTTCAGTGAGAAATTCAATAAGAGCAGAATCAACTATTCCACCTATGACAAAGAGCTCTATGCTGTTGTGAGGGCTTTAGAACATTGGGCACACTATCTCAAAGGACAACCTTTTGTTCTTCATTCTGATCATGAGTCTTTAAAAAACCTTAGTGGACAGAGTAAATTGAGTGCCAAACATGCAAGATGGGTAGAATTCATGCAGAGTTTCAACTTTGTGGTGAAATATAAGACAGGCAAGTCCAATGTTGTTGCTGATTTCAGTTAGCCATATTGGATGCTAAGGTTCTGGGTTTTGACATGATTAAGGACCAATACCCCAACGACCCTGATTTCAGTTCCTTATACCAGCAGTGTCAACAACAACCTCAAGGTCCATTTTTCATTCAACAGGGCTTCTTGTTCAAAGAAAACAGACTATGTATACCTAAGACCCCTCTAAGGATTGTCCTAGTCAAAGAGATACATGAGGGTACCTTGGGGGGACACTTTGGAATACAAAAAACCTTAGATTTGTTAGCTAAACATTTCTATTGGCCTAAAATGTTGGGAACAGTAGGCAAGGTGATCCTTAGGTGTGAAGCATGTATTAAGGCCAAGGTTACCTTTCACAAAGGGGAATACAAACCCCTCCCTATAGCTCAAAGACCTTGGGAACACCTCAGTATAGACTTCATAGTTGCCTTACCTAGGACACAAAGGGGAAGGGATGCTGTGATGGTTGTGGTGGATAGGTTTTCTAAAATGGCTCATTTCATAGCTTGTAATAAGGTGGATGATGCTAAGCATGTGGCTAGACTATACTTTGCAGAAGTTGTAAGGCTGCATGGGGTCCCTAGAACTATAGTATCAGACAGGGATAGCAAGTTTCTAAGCTCCTTTTGGAGCACCCTATGGAGACTGCTTGACACTAAGCTTTTGTATAGCACCTCTCATCACCCTCAAACAGATGGGCAAACAGAGGTCACTAACAAAACCCTAGGCTCAATCCTAAGGACATTAGTTAAGAAAAACTTGAAGGATTGGGACCTAAAGCTGTGTCATGCAGAGTTTGCCTACAATAGAAGTCCTAGTTGGGCTACTAAGCTATCACCATTTGAATGTGTCTATGGAAAGAATCCCTTGCTGCCTATCTCACTTGTGAATTTGCCTATGCAGGATGGTGCCAATACAGAAGCCAAGGAGCATGCTGAAACAATGATGAAAATTTTCCAAAGCCACTATCAAATACCAACAGAAGGCAAACAGGACACATCAAGCTAGCAGCACCTACAATGTGGGAGATTGGGTATGGATATACTTGAGGAAGGAAAGATTTCCTAATCTGAGGAAAAATAAACTTATGCCAAGAGCAGATGGCCCCTTCCAAATAAAGGAAAAATATGGAGACAATGCCTACAAAGTAGACCTTCCAGACACTTATGCAGTTTCCCCTATTTTCAATGTTGGAGACGTCAGGCCATATTATGAGACAGATAACTATGAGGAAGATGAATTGGGGACAATTCTGCCTAAAGAAGGAGGGAATGCACCAAATACTCCTACTAGTCCAAGGTCAGACCACATAACCAACTCATTACAAGGAAGGAAGGAACAGACAGACTTTGATTTTGTGCCTAACAGCAGCTTGGCACTTGCACCAAATCATGAGGAATCAAGATCAGCTTCAAATAAGGGCATGGATGGAACCCTTGAAGGGTTAACTAGGAGGGCTGATCATCAAAAGCCCTTAAACAAGTGCACAGACCAGGCCCATGCTCCTAACAAGCAAACAGATGCTGGGAACAGGACAACAGACAGATTTGCTGACCAGCTGACCTTGGTGAATCTGCTGAGCCCACACCTGACCACCTGGAACCCCGACAAGGCTGGGGATGTCATCTCTGCACATGGGCCTAGTTGCCAAGGGCCCAGAACCCTTCTGTATATACATCTAGAAGCCTAGTAGTCAGGTACTAGGTAGCCTGGTCAACAGCATATCAGAACAGCTGTTATTGATAGTTTAAGTATTAGGCTGTTTCTGTTTTTAAGTGGCACATGCCTAGGCACGTGAGTCCTAAGGCCTTTGTTTGTGTTTTTGCAAGCCTATATAAAGGCTTTCTTCATTTACAAAAAACTCACTTCTGATTTTTCTAAATACATTGCAACTTTGGTTCATTTGCTCAAATTCAAGTGTTCTTCATTTTTCTGTTTTTGAGAGATTGTGAGGCAATCTTCAAGAAAGGATTCATCCTTCTCCAAGATCAAGAGATCTCTGTGAGAAGTGTGAGGGTTGAGCCTTTGCAATTCAGAAGGATTGTCTTAGGTTCCTCCCAAGGACAATCAGTCACCAAGACTGATTGGAACAAGCCAAGAACAAGCTTCTTGGTTCTGATTTTCAGTTTGTGAGCATTAGGAGACTTCCCTGTGTGTTTGAAGGCCATCAACCAAGCATCTTCCTCTCAAACTTGGTGCACTAGACATCATAGCCATGGGAAATTCTTACTTGTGCCACGACTGCTACTGTGGCACAAGTGATGATTTGTAGTAGTGTAAGGATGCCATCATGGTGGTCGTAGATAGGTTTTCAAAGATGGCACATTTCATAGCATGCACCAAAGTGGAGGATGCACAAAGCACAGCTAGGTTGTACTTTGGAGAGATTGTTAGGTTGCATGGGGTCCCAAAATCAATAATATCGGATTGTGATAGAATATTCCTAAGTTCCTTTTGGAACACCCTATGGAGACTGCTTGGTACTAAGCTTTGTTTCAGCACATCTCATCACCCACAAATAGATGGGAAAACTGAGGTGACCAACAAGACCTTAGGGTCTTTACTAAGAGCACTTGTTCACAAGAAACTTAGGGACTGGGACATAAAGCTAAGCCATGCAGAGTTTGCCTACAATAGAAGTCCTAGTTGTAGCACCAAGTATTCTCCTTTTGAATGTGTGTATGGTATAAACCCTACTTTGCCTATGTCACTAATGGATCTTCCTATTGATGATAGGTACAATCCCAACGTCCAGACACAAGCTGAAAGTCTACTAAAAATCCACAAACTGGTGCATGAAAATATCATAAAGGCCAACATCAATTACCAACACAAAGCAAACAGAGGTCTAAGGAACAACAAGCTACTTGAACCATGTGAGGATGGTTCAAGCCTAAACACACACAAACGAAACATGATTTCACAAGCAACAGGCAGCAACAACTACAGAGAACAAGAAGGATCAAATCCTCAAAATCAGCAGGAAAATTGGACCTATTCACCTGCACCAAATTCTCCTGAGAGCAAGACCATGAACCCCAAGGCCTGGGATGGAACCAGCAAAGGGTTAGCAAACTGGGCCAATCAACAAGGACCCTTAGAAAGGTCAAATAAGCTAGTTCAAGCCCAAACAGACAAGCCTGCCACAGGAGACTGGACACCAGAGAAAACTGACAAGCAGCAGACCTTGGTGCACTTACTGGGAGAAGACTGGGGATTACTAGACCTCACCAAGGGTAGAACTAGAATCTTGGCACATGGGCCAAGCCATCAAGGGGCTAGAACCACTTTGATCATCCTTGGAGAGCCCACAACATCTGACTGAAGGTGGGCTGGTCAACAGATGGAACAGAACTGCTGAAGCCTGATAAAGCCTGCTTTGTTTCTGTTTTAATTAGTGCACATGTATGGCACGTGGGGTATTTTTTTGATAATCTTGTATTAACTCGAAGATGACCGTTAAAATTAGTTGAGGAGAGTCTATATAATGAGGCCTCTTGTATTGTAAAGGCACTTTTGGAATCTTAATATACATTCTTCTATTTTCTTTTAAACATTGTCGTTTGGGTGAGTTTGTGAGTGAAGCAAACTCTTTCCTGGGGATTTGTGAGTGAAACAAGTCTGAGGGATTCCTTCTCAAGCCTTAGGTGAGAGTGAAGACTGAGTCTGGGTAGGGGAAGACACACATTGAGGGTGAGTGAAGCATTCATTGTAGGTCAGCTAGTTCAGGGCATGAGTTCCAAGAATCTGATTCTTGAAGGCCTTTTGTGTGTCTTGATTGAGGGGTGCTGAAACCTACCAAGCTTTGTGCTGTCAAGGGTGACGTCAGTGCAACATCAAGGAGCCAATACCCCTTGCATGTTTCAAATTGGTATCAGAGCCACGTTCAAGATCAAGGGTAAAAGGAGATTGCAGCAGGACAAGAACAATCAACACAACATTTCTTCACAGATTCAGCTAGAATTGACATTTTAGGGAAGTTTCCTTGCACATTCCTTTTTGAAAGCTTTGTTCATTATTAGAATAATTCAGCACTTTTCTTTCTTGCAACGTTTCCAACAAACCTGGTAGGATTTGATCCCAATACCACCAGGCTTAGATCAAGAATTCCTTTCTTGATTGGCCAACTGTTGAATCTGGTTGGATTTGTGTTCATAGTCTTTTCTTTTCTGTTTTTTTGTGCTCATTGATTTTCTTAGTCACAAAATGAATGATGAGGAAAGGAATGCCCTTATAGATGACACAGTCCATAAGATAGCCTAAATGTTGATAGATGCTGGTGTTTTGAAACCAGATGGGGGTATAAGTCAGGAAGGGGGACAGAACCCAAGGACTCAAGAAGACAGGTCCCTTAGAGTTGATGTAGGGGAGTTTGATGGCCAGTCCTTGAACCCAGAGGACTATATTGAGTGGGAGAAAGGATTGGAAAGGTATTTTGATTACAGAGAAACCCCAGCAGCTAGCCAATAAAAAATGGCTAAAGTAATACTAACCAAACTGGCAGCCATATGGTTTGAAGGTATACAGAGGCAAAGGGCAAGGGAAAACAGGCCTAGAATAGATTCTTGGGACAAGTTGAAGAAACAACTTTCAGTAAAATGAAATACCTTAGCCCAATGGAATAGGACAGTAGCATAGTATATTCAAGATTGGGAAAAGCTGGCTGTGCAATGTGACAATTCAGATTCAGAAGAAATGAGGGTGGGAAAGTTTCTTGCTGGTTTGAGGGAGGACTTGAGGATCAAGATTGCCCTAGTACCAAATTTGACTGTGGCATTAGCAGGGAACCATGCCTTGCTATTAGAACAGCACGCCAAGAAGAAGCCTACCTTTGGCATAGGACCCTCCTACCCTAAGGGAAGCCAGACTACCACAAGCAGACCAACTAGCACCCAACCTGATCCAAATACAGAAGGTTGCAAGGTTGAACAAGAGCAATGTGATCAGTCGTAGACTGAACAACTAAGAAATGCAGGCCTTAGGGTGTTCTTGGTTTTCAGGTTACTGGAAACTTTGTCTAGTGCACTCCTTTAGGGTGGTTTGTAAGACTGTGAATGGGATAGGATAGGTAGATGAGGTTCTTGACTACAAGACTCTCAATCAAAGAGGGCAGGCTGGCTGGCCCTAGTAACCCTTCAATTGGACACAATTTAAGAAAAACAGAAATTTGACTAAATTTCAGAGAAAAGGAATTTGAATACAAAAACTTGTCTTTTACAATAGACCTTGGACCCTTTATATAGGCCAAACATATGCATGCCTAAGCTTCTAAAGAACAACTAATTACAACGGTCAAATGAGGTCATGTGCTTGGCATGTGATTACATAATCAATACTTTGCCTAATAATCTGTTTAAAACTGATCTGCTGCTGCTGGTGATCAGGTGACCTTGAGCTGGTATTTTGATGGTCTTCCAGTGATCATCATGAGTATCCTTGGGCCTTGGCAGGAAGGCCCATGTAAGGAGATTCCATTTCTACCCTCCATGCCCTCACTGGTGTCCAGCCCTGTCCTCCACACTCCTTGCAAGGTCCCTTGACATTCAGTCTGATCAAGGTTGTCCTGTGCCCTGGCAGTCTGCCCCTTTTGGCTTGTAGTGGCTTCCTTGTCAGCTTTCATGGTTTGTACTTTATTGGACCATGAAGTTAACTCCATTCCAAGTTCATCCATGTCTTGGGTTGGTGCTGGTTCATTGCCACGTGGATTTGGTGCAACTGTTTCCTCATAACAGTGTTCTGTAATGTCTTCTGTGGTGCCTTCTGTGGTGTCCTCTGTTATTGGGGCTTGTACTACCCTTGATCCTTATGGATTTGGATCATTCCCCCCTTCTTGAAAAGGAATTGTCCTCAATTCCAAGTCTTCATAATATGGTGCCAGATCTCCAATGTTGAAAGTAGGTGAAATCCCATAGTGAGAGGGTAGTTCCACTGTGTAGGCATTGTCCCCAGGTTGTGCAATTATCTTGAATGGTCCATCTTCCTTAGGGTGCAGCTTGTTACTCCTTTGTTTTGGAAATCTCTCTTTTCTCAAATGCACCCACACATAATCTCCAATTTTAAAGTTTCTGGTTTCCTTGAATCCTCTGTCTGCCTTCTGTTTGTATTTGGCATTTGCTTGAGCTATGTTCTTCTGCACTTGAGCATGAATCCTTTGTGTTTCAGCCACATATGAACTAAGTCGTCTTTAAATTCAGTCGTTTTATTGTTTTAGTCTTTTAAATTATTTTTGAGTATTTTGAGTCTTTATATGTATTTTTCGTTTTTTGCAATAATTCAAGTCTTAAAGATGATTACATTAGGTTTAGGATCAAGCTTAATCATTTCTCATGTTTAGTTAGTCGAGTTGTACTTTTCTTTTTTTGAGTCTAGTATTTTATTTTGCTCAAGATTCCAATACACGAAAAATCAGCCCAACATAATATTTCGGTGGGAGTATATTTCCAGAATAATCATGGCAATATAAAGATCATAAGAAGATATTTGCAAAAATCATCTTGGAGCCTTTACAATTATTCTGCCCATATATTGATCAAGTATGCTTAAGAGATTTTGGAGCTGTTGGAGTAAATTCGTCCAGAATATTGCAACCAGAATATTGCAAGCTTATCAAAGGAGTTATTTCAGCCCAAGAAAATATTTCAAGAATACTCTAAATATTTCAGCAAATAAGGTCGTTGCACTATTATTCTGATTTGTATCTTCTTCTTTTGCTAATTAGTCTTTTAGTTTAAATAGCCTTGTAATTGCTGGTTCAAAGAACTGAATTTTGATAATACAAACAACCATTTGAGCAATTCTTTGTTCTTTCTTTGCAATTTATTTTCAACTTGGATTAGTTAAAGTAATTTGAAGTTCCTATGCTTTTCATTCTTTTGGCTAAAGAGTGAATGTGTTCTTAGGAGCCCTTAGTTTTAATTCGTGGTGTATCTGTATCGAATTAAACCTTTGGTTCATCCATTCTTAGTTGATACCATCAACATATCCTTTAAATTTTTCTTGTTACAAAACTCACAAAAAACACAAAAACAAATTCATTGAAACCGAAACAGCAAGTAAACGTGTGCATAGTTTGGTTATTGTTTCGAAACGTAGCCAACCTATATCATCTTGGTATCAGAGCCACGGCTACGCTCCTAGCCTATATCATTTTTTTCGGTGTGTTCATAGCCCCAAAGATTCATTCAACCGAGCCTAGAAGTCCACAAACGAAAACAAGAGTTCTTCACGTTGGCAGTTTCTGTCCCAAACTTCGACAGGCCATAACTTGCTCGTCCGATATCTAAATTGCAAAATTCTTTTTTTCATTTTGGTTATTTTTTCGAGAACTATTTTCCTGTAAATTTTCACAATTTTTTGATTTTGTTTGCTATTAAACTGGGCAGTTTTTTCGAAAGTATGCAAACTTGATTGTTTTTGATAATATGGCTCAACGTGAGAAAATTTTCTCCACAAGATGCACCATTAAACAAAAAGTGTGTTCTTTAATTATCGATGGAGGAACGTGGACAAACATTGCATCCCAAACCCTTGTTTCCAAACTACAACTTCAAACCATACTGTTGTAAGATCGCCTAGTCCTTAGGGGTTCTTACAACCTAGCTTCTCGAATCGAATCGAAAAACAATGGATTTGGAGTATGGGAATGTCGAATGGAAGAGGGAAGAAAAGTTTCTGATTTTTTTGTATTTTTTTGGTGAATTTTCAAAAGTAATGAAATAGTGCAAATAACGGCTAAATCGAATCTCACTATGAAATCCACGTAGCAAGAAACGACGCTCTTAAGAACCGAGACACGCTCGCCAAACGTATCAAGACAATAAGAACTTTTGCTAATATACTTCTAATCCAAGAAATATACAACAACGGGAATTAGTGAAACAAAGTTTCGGTTTTTCTTAATTTATCAAAAGCTGAAAATTACATATAAAAGTACCATACTTAATATGCTACAAACGAAGCTAAGGAACGAAAACTACCCGAGGAATAACCGCCCAACCGTGCACACAAACCGTGCATCATGGGGTAGTTACCTCGTTGACCTTGCCGGTTATTTTAAAACAAAATAACCGTACAAAACCGACTCTAAAAATTCTGAAAATTAAAATTAAGTAACTACTTACGACTCCTAAAATCGTAACTAAAATATTATTACAATTTAATTAAAAATAAGACTAATGAGCTTGAAATGAGGCGCCCCTTGTTCGACATTGAGGGCGAGATTAATGAACTCCTCCGTGGCTTGCTTGACTTCCTCGTGGACGTTGACTTGGACTTGATCGTTTTGCAACCCTTTGTCGTTAGTGACCAATACGCCAACATTCTCCTCCGCTTGAAAAGAGTTTGTCCTCAAACTCGGACGATCATGCGAGTCTTCATAATAAGGACTCAAATCCGTGACAGTGAAAGTGGAGGAAGCCCCATATTCTTCCGGTAAATTTTCACAATTTTAGGATTTTGTTTGCTATTAAACTGGGCAGTTTTCTCGAAAGTATGCAAACTTGATTGTTTTTGATAATATGGCTCAACGTGAGAAAATTTTCTCCACAAGATGCACCAATAAACAAAAAGTGTGTTCTTTAATTATCGATGGAGGAACGTGGACAAACATTGCATCCCAAACCCTTGTTTCCAAACTACAACTTCAAACCATACCTCATCCACTACCCCACACCATCAAATACCGTAACCAATGTCTACTAGTATCACAAGTAGTTCTACTCCATTTTTCAATTGGTAAAAGTTATCAAGAAGAAATATGGTGTGAAGTTTTGCCTATTGATACTTGTCATGTTCTATTGGGACGATCCTGGATGCTTACTCGAGAGGTAATACATAATGGTTACAATAACAGTTATTCGTTCATCAAAGACCGCAAACGCATCACCCTCATGCCCTTTACAACCTCCTCCACACCCCCACAAAATTTCAAAATGGAAACACCATCACCTCTTCTCCCTTCACCCAATACACCTAAACATCCTGAACTTGAGCCTCAAGAAGTTAACAATTTGGTTGATAAAGAAACGGTTCAGAAATGTGCACCTCAACCTTTGCTTACTCCAATCATACAACAAATTGAAGAGAAATGCACAAAAGATATTAACAAAGGCAAACAATGTTCTTTATGCGTACATGATTATGTGGGCGAAATTCATTCCCAAGTACAAAGTTTGAGGACAAACTTTTCAAAAGAAAAGGAGAATGATGTAAATCAACCCAGCCCAATATTAACTCTTTCAAAGATCAACTTGTTCAACATTTGGGTATGGTTCTCTTTAAACTTTAAGCTAATTTTTAGATTATTCGAGGTTCACAAAATAAATACTAATCTCTTACTCGTTCGTTAGTTAAATTTAAATTAAGTTATGTCATGAGTCAAGTATTTTCTAATTCAGTCTTTTCTTTGTTAGTTTAATTTCGTAGTCATGAATTAAGTCGTCTTTAAATTCAGTCGTTTTATTGTTTTAGTCTTTTAAATTATTTTTGAGTATTTTGAGTCTTTTTATGTATTTTTCGTTTTTTGCAATAATTCAAGTCTTAGAGATGATTAAATCAGGTTTAGGATCAAGCTTAATCATTTCTCATGTTTAGTTAGTCGAGTTGTACTTTTCGTTTTTTGAGTCTAGTATTTTATTTTGCTCAAGATTCCAATACACGAAAAATCAGCCCAACATAATATTTCGGTGGGAGTATATTTCTAGAATAATCATGGGAATATAAAGATCATAAGAAGATATTTGCAAAAATCATCTTGGAGCCGTTACAATTATTCTGCCCATATATTGATCAAGTATGCTTAAGAGATTTTGGAGCTGTTGGAGTAAATTCGTCCAGAATATTGCAACCAGAATATTGCAAGCTTATCAAAGGAGTTATTTCAGCCCAAGAAAATATTTCAAGAATACTCTAAATATTTCAGCAAATAAGGTCGTTGCACTATTATTCTGATTTGTATCTTCTTCTTTTGCTAATTAGTCTTTTAGTTTAAATAGCCTTGTAATTGCTGGTTCAAAGAACTGATTTTTGATAATACAAACAACCATTTGAGCAATTCTTTGTTCTTTCTTTGCAATTTATTTTCAACTTTGATTAGTTAAAGTAATTTGAAGTTCCTATGCTTTTCATTCTTTTGGCTAAAGAGTGAATGTGTTCTTAGAAGCCCTTAGTTTTAATTCGTGGTGTATCTGTATCGAATTAAACCTTTGGTTCATCCATTCTTAGTTGATACCATCAACATATCCTTTAAATTTTTCTTGTTACAAAACTCACAAAAAACACAAAAACAAATTCATTGAAACCGAAACAGCAAGTAAACGTGTGCATAGTTTGGTTATTGTTTCGAAACGTAGCCAACCTATATCATCTTGGTATCAGAGCCACGGCTACGCTCCTAGCCTATATCATTTTTTTCGGTGTGTTCATAGCCCCAAAGATTCATTCAACCGAGCCTAGAAGTCCACAAACGAAAACAAGAGTTCTTCACGTTGGCAGTTTCTGTCCCAAACTTCGACAGGCCATAACTTGCTCGTCCGATATCTAAATTGCAAAATTCTTTTTTTCATTTTGGTTATTTTTTCGAGAATTATTTTCCTGTAAATTTTCACAATTTTATGATTTTGTTTGCTATTAAACTGGGCAGTTTTTTCGAAAGTATGCAAACTTGATTGTTTTTGATAATATGGCTCAACGTGAGAAAATTTTCTCCACAAGATGCACCATTAAACAAAAAGTGTGTTCTTTAATTATCGATGGAGGAACGTGGACAAACATTGGATCCCAAACCTTTGTTTCCAAACTACAACTTCAAACCATACTGTTGTAAGATCGCCTAGTCCTTAGGGGTTCTTACAATCTAGCTTCTCGAATCGAATCGAAAAACAATGGATTTGGAGTATGGGAATGTCGAATGGAAGAGGGAAGAAAAGTTTCTGATTTTTTTGTATTTTTTTGGTGAATTTTCAAAAGTAATGAAATAGTGCAAATAACGGCTAAATCGAATCTCACTATGAAATCCACGTAGCAAGAAACGACGCTCTTAAGAACCGAGACACGCTCGCCAAACGTATCAAGACAATAAGAACTTTTGCTAATATACTTCTAATCCAAGAAATATACAACAACGGGAATTAGTGAAACAAAGTTTCGGTTTTTCTTAATTTATCAAAAGCTGAAAATTACATATAAAAGTACCATACTTAATATGCTACAAACGAAGCTAAGGAACGAAAACTACCCGAGGAATAACCGCCCAACCGTGCACACAAACCGTGCATCATGGGGTAGTTACCTCGTTGACTTGGCCGGTTATTTTAAAACAAAATAACCGTACAAAACCGACTCTAAAAATTCTGAAAATTAAAATTAAGTAACTACTTACGACTCCTAAAATCGTAACTAAAATATTATTACAATTTAATTAAAAATAAGACTAATGAGCTTGAAATGAGGCGCCCCTTGTTCGACATTGAGGGCGAGATTAATGAACTCCTCCGTGGCTTGCTTGACTTCCTCGTGGACGTTGACTTGGACTTGATCGTTTTGCAACCCTTTGTCGTTAGTGACCAATACGCCAACATTCTCCTCCGCTTGAAATGAGTTTGTCCTCAAACTCGGACGATCATGCGAGTCTTCATAATAAGGACTCAAATCCGTGACATTGAAAGTGGAGGAAACCCCATATTCTTCCGGTAAATTTTCACAATTTTAGGATTTTGTTTGCTATTAAACTGGGCAGTTTTCTCGAAAGTATGCAAACTTGATTGTTTTTGATAATATGGCTCAACGTGAGAAAATTTTCTCCACAAGATGCACCATTAAACAAAAAGTGTGTTCTTTAATTATCGATGGAGGAACGTGGACAAACATTGCATCCCAAACCCTTGTTTCCAAACTACAACTTCAAACCATACCTCATCCACTACCCCACACCATCAAATACCGTAACCAATGTCTACTAGTATCACAAGTAGTTCTACTCCATTTTTTAATTGGTAAAAGTTATCAAGAAGAAATATGGTGTGAAGTTTTGCCTATTGATACTTGTCATGTTCTATTGGGACGATCCTGGATGCTTACTCGAGAGGTAATACATAATGGTTACAATAACAGTTATTCGTTCATCAAAGACCGCAAACGCATCACCCTCATGCCCTTTACAACCTCCTCCACACCCCCACAAAATTTCAAAATGGAAACACCATCACCTCTTCTCCCTTCACCCAATACACCTAAACATCCTGAACTTGAGCCTCAAGAAGTTAACAATTTGGTTGATAAAGAAACGGTTCAGAAATGTGCACCTCAACCTTTGCTTACTCCAATCATACAACAAATTGAAGAGAAATGCACAAAAGATATTAACAAAGGCAAACAATGTTCTTTATGCGTACATGATTATGTGGGCGAAATTCATTCCCAAGTACAAAGTTTGAGGACAAACTTTTCAAAAGAAAAGGAGAATGATGTAAATCAACCCAGCCCAATATTAACTCTTTCAAAGATCAACTTGTTCAACATTTGGGTATGGTTCTCTTTAAACTTTAAGCTAATTTTTAGATTATTCGAGGTTCACAAAATAAATACTAATCTCTTACTCGTTCGTTAGTTAAATTTAAATTAAGTTATGTCATGAGTCAAGTATTTTCTAATTCAGTCTTTTCTTTGTTAGTTTAATTTCGTAGTCATGAATTAAGTCGTCTTTAAATTCAGTCGTTTTATTGTTTTAGTCTTTTAAATTATTTTTGAGTATTTTGAGTCTTTTTATGTATTTTTCGTTTTTTGCAATAATTCAAGTCTTCAAGATGATTACATCAGGTTTAGGATAAGGCTTAATCATTTCTCATGTTTAGTTAGTCGAGTTGTAATTTTCCTTTTTTGAGTCTAGTATTTTATTTTGCTCAAGATTCCAATACACGAAAAATCAGCCCAACATAATATTTCGGTGGGAGTATATTTCCAGAATAATCATGGGAATATAAAGATCATAAGAAGATATTTGCAAAAATCATCTTGGAGCCTTTACAATTATTCTGCCCATATATTGATCAAGTATGCTTAAGAGATTTTGGAGCTGTTGGAGTAAATTCGTCCAGAATATTGCAACCAGAATATTGCAAGCTTATCAAAGGAGTTATTTCAGCCCAAGAAAATATTTCAAGAATACTCTAAATATTTCAGCAAATAAGGTCGTTGCACTATTATTCTGATTTGTATCTTCTTTTGCTAATTAGTCTTTTAGTTTAAATAGCCTTGTAATTGCTGGTTCAAAGAACTGATTTTTGATAATACAAACAACCATTTGAGCAATTCTTTGTTCTTTCTTTGCAATTTATTTTCAACTTGGATTAGTTAAAGTAATTTGAAGTTCCTATGCTTTTCATTCTTTTGGCTAAAGAGTGAATGTGTTCTTAGGAGCCCTTAGTTTTAATTCGTGGTGTATCTGTATCGAATTAAACCTTTGGTTCATCCATTCTTAGTTGATACCATCAACATATCCTTTAAATTTTTCTTGTTACAAAACTCACAAAAAACACAAAAACAAATTCATTGAAACCGAAACAGCAAGTAAACGTGTGCATATAGTTTGGTTATTGTTTCGAAACGTAGCCAACCTATATCATCTTGGTATCAGAGCCACGGCTACGCTCCTAGCCTATATCATTTTTTTCGGTGTGTTCATAGCCCCAAAGATTCATTCAACCGAGCCTAGAAGTCCACAAACGAAAACAAGAGTTCTTCACGTTGGCAGTTTCTATCCCAAACTTCGACAGGCCATAACTTGCTCGTCCGATATCTAAATTGCAAAATTCTTTTTTTCATTTTGGTTATTTTTTCGAGAACTATTTTCCTGTAAATTTTCACAATTTTATGATTTTGTTTGCTATTAAACTGGGCAGTTTTTTCGAAAGTATGCAAACTTGATTGTTTTTGATAATATGGCTCAACGTGAGAAAATTTTCTCCACAAGATGCACCATTAAACAAAAAGTGTGTTCTTTAATTATCGATGGAGGAACATGGACAAACATTGCATCCCAAACCCTTGTTTCCAAACTACAACTTCAAACCATACTGTTGTAACATCGCCTAGTCCTTAGGGGTTCTTGCAATCTAGCTTCTCGAATCGAATCGAAAAACAATGGATTTGGAGTATGGGAATGTCGAATGGAAGAGGGAAGAAAAGTTTCTGATTTTTTTGTATTTTTTTGGTGAATTTTCAAAAGTAATGAAATAGTGCAAATAACGGCTAAATCGAATCTCACTATGAAATCCACGTAGCAAGAAACGACGCTCTTAAGAACCGAGACACGCTCGCCAAACGTATCAAGACAATAAGAACTTTTGCTAATATACTTCTAATCCAAGAAATATACAACAACGGGAATTAGTGAAACAAAGTTTCGGTTTTTCTTAATTTATCAAAAGCTGAAAATTACATATAAAAGTACCATACTTAATATGCTACAAACGAAGCTAAGGAACGAAAACTACCCGAGGAATAACCGCCCAACCGTGCACACAAACCGTGCATCATGGGGTAGTTACCTCGTTGACTTGGCCGGTTATTTTAAAACAAAATAACCGTACAAAACCGACTCTAAAAATTCTGAAAATTAAAATTAAGTAACTACTTACGACTCCTAAAAACGTAACTAAAATATTATTACAATTTAATTAAAAATAAGACTAATGAGCTTGAAATAAGGCGCCCCTTGTTCGACATTGAGGGCGAGATTAATGAACTCCTCCGTGGCTTGCTTGACTTCCTCGTGGACGTTGACTTGGACTTGATCGTTTTTTAACCCTTTGTCGTTAGTGACCAATACGCCAACATTCTCCTCCGCTTGAAAAGAGTTTGTCCTCAAACTCGGACGATCATGCAAGTCTTCATAATAAGGACTCAAATCCGTGACATTGAAAGTGGAGGAAACCCCATATTCTTCCGGTAAATTTTCACAATTTTAGGATTTTGTTTGCTATTAAACTGGGCAGTTTTCTCGAAAGTATGCAAACTTGATTGTTTTTGATAATATGGCTCAACGTGAGAAAATTTTCTCCACAAGATGCACCATTAAACAAAAAGTGTGTTCTTTAATTATCGATGGAGGAACGTGGACAAACATTGCATCCCAAACCCTTGTTTCCAAACTACAACTTCAAACCATACCTCATCCACTACCCCACACCATCAAATACCGTAACCAATGTCTACTAGTATCACAAGTAGTTCTACTCCATTTTTCAATTGGTAAAAGTTATCAAGAAGAAATATGGTGTGAAGTTTTGCCTATTGATACTTGTCATGTTCTATTGGGACGATCCTGGATGCTTACTCGAGAGGTAATACATAATGGTTACAATAACAGTTATTCGTTCATCAAAGACCGCAAACGCATCACCTTCATGCCCTTTACAACCTCCTCCACACCCCCACAAAATTTCAAAATGGAAACACCATCACCTCTTCTCCTTTCACCCAATACACCTAAACATCCTGAACTTGAGCCTCAAGAAGTTAACAATTTGGTTGATAAAGAAACGGTTCAGAAATGTGCACCTCAACCTTTGCTTACTCCAATCATACAACAAATTGAAGAGAAATGCACAAAAGATATTAACAAAGGCAAACAATGTTCTTTATGCGTACATGATTATGTGGGCGAAATTCATTCCCGAGTACAAAGTTTGAGGACAAACTTTTCAAAAGAAAAGGAGAATGATGTAAATCAACCCAGCCCAATATTAACTCTTTCAAAGATCAACTTGTTCAACATTTGGGTATGGTTCTCTTTAAACTTTAAGCTAATTTTTAGATTATTCGAGGTTCACAAAATAAATACTAATCTCTTACTCGTTCGTTAGTTAAATTTAAATTAAGTTATGTCATGAGTCAAGTATTTTCTAATTCAGTCTTTTCTTTGTTAGTTTAATTTCGTAGTCATGAATTAAGTCGTCTTTAAATTCAGTCGTTTTATTGTTTTAGTCTTTTAAATTATTTTTGAGTATTTTGAGTCTTTTTATGTATTTTTCGTTTTTTGCAATAATTCAAGTCTTAGAGATGATTAAATCAGGTTTAGGATCAAGCTTAATCATTTCTCATGTTTAGTTAGTCGAGTTGTACTTTTCGTTTTTTGAGTCTAGTATTTTATTTTGCTCAAGATTCCAATACACGAAAAATCAGCCCAACATAATATTTCGGTGGGAGTATATTTCCAGAATAATCATGGGAATATAAAGATCATAAGAAGATATTTGCGAAAATCATCTTGGAGCCGTTACAATTATTCTGCCCATATATTGATCAAGTATGCTTAAGAGATTTTGGAGCTGTCGGAGTAAATTCGTCCAGAATATTGCAACCAGAATATTGCAAGCTTATCAAAGGAGTTATTTCAGCCCAAGAAAATATTTCAAGAATACTCTAAATATTTCAGCAAATAAGGTCGTTGCACTATTATTCTGATTTGTATCTTCTTTTGCTAATTAGTCTTTTAGTTTAAATAGCCTTGTAATTGCTGGTTCAAAGAACTGATTTTTGATAATACAAACAACCATTTGAGCAATTCTTTGTTCTTTCTTTGCAATTTATTTTCAACTTTGATTAGTTAAAGTAATTTGAAGTTCCTATGCTTTTCATTCTTTTGGCTAAAGATTGAATGTATTCTTAGGAGCCCTTAGTTTTAATTCGTGGTGTATCTGTATCGAATTAAACCTTTGGTGTAAAACCCCCATAATTAGGCCAAATTTAAAAAAAAATTTTTTTTTTAAGGAAAACATAAACCAAACCTAATCTTGGAAGCGTTACCGCCACATCTATCCCGTATAAGGAATAAATGTAAGGCTAAACAACTATATAAAATAATCCTATACAATTTAAGAACTTAACAATTCTTACAACTGGAAGTGAAATTTTAACTGAGACGTGACTACTAATAAAACTATTTTCCTATGTGAACCTCACTCTACGATCCCCACGCGATCGATAACCTGCAAAATAAGAATACAAGAAAAACAAGGGAAAAACTCCCAAAATCAGATAAACTGAGTAAATCCAACTCCATCCCGTAAAACAGTTTAGTTTGAAAATATTTTAAGAAAAACAAAATATAATTGAGTTGAAATAATTGTAGAAAAGAAAATTTTATCAAGCTGAGTTAAATATCAAACTTATGAGTATAAAATAAAATAAAACATAAGCCATTAATTAATTTGATATTTAATGATGACCACACATATATCAAATTTTAGTTTGAGGGAACGAGAACGCCAGTAGGCCGAGGCTTTACCCCTATACCTACTTCATCAAGAGGTCGTCACCCCAAAATAATTCATCAAGGCCAGCAGAGTAGTCTCAGGTAACCCTAATGTGCACACCCCTTCTACTTGGATCACAACAAATAGATGGAAGACCAAAAATCGTATCGAGCATCAAAAATAATAATAATAATAATAATAACTTGTCGGCAGCTATACTAACCAAACAGGGCAACCTGTTCATCATTCTTATACTTGGATCACAACAAATATAAGAGTTTCATTCCCATCGTTACACTTTACGTGATTTAATATATTTTATTAATTAGTAGTGAGCACATAAACATATAATCAAACATCACATTATACATTTTATGTAAAATGATTATAAATTTTCTCAATAAATATATTTCAGGAATATCCATCTGAAATCTCATATCACCTTCTTAACATCAATTTGGTGATAACAACAATAATCATATATATTTCTCTTTCGACTCAAATCGTCGTTTAAAACCGTTATTAAAATAATAGTATAACTTTCATAAAATAATATGATAAATATTTTTCTTTCAACTTTAAAACCATATCAAACTTGGTTATTAAAATAATAATACAAGTTTTATTAAAATAAATAATTTTTAAACTCAAGGTTTGACAAAAATAATATTCAAGATAATTTGAGAATTAAATTATAAAACATAAAGTCACACAAAACTAATATCATATAAAAATCAAACATTCCATTTAAACACTTTAATATCACATGGCACATAATACTAACGGGATAATCCTAAGTAGATGGACATCGAAAATTACCTTGTAAAAAGAGCCCTAGAATATAAATGTATGCTCATATCAAACTTCCTTTAAGAACTTGACTTTAAAGTATGATTGTTGTTTAGAATTTGTATATAGGATATTTAAAGAATGAAAATACTATAATGGTGAAAAAGGATTTGATAATAGGTGTAAAGAAAGAAAAATGGTGAATGAGAGAAAAAGAATTAGAATGAGAAGAGAGAAAACTGATTTAGAGAAATATCAAATATGATAAACAGTTTGGTTTATCAGTAAAAGAATGAGATAGGTTAATATAATTAGAGAAAAAGTGGGAAAGATTATGGAGTTTAATGGGGAGTTATTTTAGGAATGGGGAGTTATTTAAGAAAGGGGAAAGGAAGTTAAATAAGATATATTTTGTATATAACCGTGTAAATCAAAATTGTGATTCAATTTATTTATTTTTTTTTTAACTTCCCTAAATTTTACGTTTGCTTTTTTATATTTTAAAATATTTTTTTTTAAAACAACCGTGTAGATTGAAATTGTAAACTTAATATTTTTTTTTATTTTAAAACTTCTCCTATATTTTTGGGTTTTCATTTTCTTATTTTATTTTAAAATCTCATCATTTTTTTTACGTATAAATTCTTAACAAATTTATTATTTGCTTAAATGTTCTAAATCTTACAATATTTAGTATTTATTTTCCCATTTTTATTAAATTTAATTTTTTTTTATCATTATTATTATCATTATTTTTTAAAAAATATCTCGGATATTACATTTGGTTCATCCATTCTTAGTTGATACCATCAACTTATCCTTTAAAATTTTCTTGTTACAAAACTCACAAAAAACACAAAAACAAATTCATTGAAACCGAAACAGCAAGTAAACGTGTGCATATAGTTTGGTTATTGTTTCGAAACGTAGCCAACCTATATCATCTTGGTATCAGAGCCACGGCTACGCTCCTAGCCTATATCATTTTTTTTTGTGTGTTCACAGCCCCAAAGATTCATTCAACCGAGCCTAGAAGTCCACAAACGAAAACAAGAGTTCTTCACGTTGGCAGTTTCTGTCCCAAACTTCGACAGGCCATAATTTGCTCGTCCGATATCTAAATTGCAAAATTCTTTTTTTCATTTTGGTTATTTTTTCAAGAACAATTTTCCTGTAAATTTTCACAATTTTAGGATTTTGTTTGCTATTAAACTGGGCAGTTTTCTCGAAAGTATGCAAACTTGATTGTTTTTGATAATATGGCTCAACGTGAGAAAATTTTCTCCACAAGATGCACCATTAAACAAAAAGTGTGTTCTTTAATTATCGATGGAGGAACGTGGACAAACATTGCATCCCAAACCCTTGTTTCCAAACTACAACTTCAAACCATACCTCATCCACTACCCCACACCATCAAATACCGTAACCAATGTCTACTAGTATCACAAGTAGTTCTACTCCATTTTTCAATTGGTAAAAGTTATCAAGAAGAAATATGGTGTGAAGTTTTGCCTATTGATACTTGTCATGTTCTATTGGGACGATCCTGGATGCTTACTCGAGAGGTAATACATAATGGTTACAATAACAGTTATTCGTTCATCAAAGACCGCAAACGCATCACCCTCATGCCCTTTACAACCTCCTCCACACCCCCACAAAATTTCAAAATGGAAACACCATCACCTCTTCTCCCTTCACCCAATACACCTAAACATCCTGAACTTGAGCCTCAAGAAGTTAACAATTTGGTTGATAAAGAAACGGTTCAGAAATGTGCACCTCAACCTTTGCTTACTCCAATCATACAACAAATTGAAGAGAAATGCACAAAAGATATTAACAAAGGCAAACAATGTTCTTTATGCGTACATGATTATGTGGGCGAAATTCATTCCCAAGTACAAAGTTTGAGGACAAACTTTTCAAAAGAAAAGGAGAATGATGTAAATCAACCCAGCCCAATATTAACTCTTTCAAAGATCAACTTGTTCAACATTTGGGTATGGTTCTCTTTAAACTTTAAGCTAATTTTTAGATTATTCGAGGTTCACAAAATAAATACTAATCTCTTACTCGTTCGTTAGTTAAATTTAAATTAAGTTATGTCATGAGTCAAGTATTTTCTAATTCAGTCTTTTCTTTGTTAGTTTAATTTCGTAGTCATGAACTAAGTCGTCTTTAAATTCAGTCGTTTCATTGTTTTAGTCTTTTAAATTATTTTTGAGTATTTTGAGTCTTTTTATGTATTTTTCGTTTTTTGCAATAATTCAAGTCTTAGAGATGATTAAATCAGGCTTAGGATCAAGCTTAATCATTTCTCATGTTTAGTTAGTCGAGTTGTACTTTTCTTTTTTTGAGTCTAGTATTTTATTTTGCTCAAGATTCCAATACACGAAAAATCAGCCCAACATAATATTTCGGTGGGAGTATATTTCCAGAATAATCATGGGAATATAAAGATCATAAGAAGATATTTGCAAAAATCATCTTGGAGCCGTTACAATTATTCTGCCCATATATTGATCAAGTATGCTTAAGAGATTTTGGAGCTGTTGGAGTAAATTCGTCCAGAATATTGCAACCAGAATATTGCAAGCTTATCAAAGGAGTTATTTCAGCCCAAGAAAATATTTCAAGAATACTCTAAATATTTCAGCAAATAAGGTCGTTGCACTATATTCTGATTTGTATCTTCTTCTTTTGCTAATTAGTCTTTTAGTTTAAATAGCCTTGTAATTGCTGGTTCAAAGAACTGATTTTTGATAATACAAACAACCATTTGAGCAAATGTTTGTTCTTTCTTTGCAATTTATTTTCAACTTGGATTAGTTAAAGTAATTTGAAGTTCCTATGCTTTTCATTCTTTTGGCTAAAGATTGAATGTGTTCTTAGGAGCCCTTAGTTTTAATTCATGGTGTATTTGTATCGAATTAAACCTTAGGAGCTCTTAGTGGGGTCAAAAACAAATTCATTGAAACCGAAACAGCAAGTAAACGTGTGCATATAGTTTGGTTATTGTTTCGAGACGTAGCCAACCTATATCAACCATAGTCTTTGACGCAACATTAGTGCAACTTCCTCCATCAATGATAAGTGAACAGATCTTGCCTTTAACCGTGCATTTTGTGTGGAATATTGCTTCCCTTTGTTGGTTGGGATCTTTGGCTTTGACCCCACTGAGAGCTCTCCGCATGACAAGAAGTTCTCCTTCATCCGGATATATCATTTCCTCATCAAGTTCCTCATTATCAATGAAATCCTCCTCTTTTTCTTCTCGATAATCTTCAAACTCAACCAAGTTCACCATTTTTCGGTTTGGGCATTCAGAAGAAATATGTCCTAGGCCTTGACACTTAAAACATCTTCTAGGTGTGAATGAATTGGTATTCGGTTTGTGTGCATTAGGCACGTTTAGGGTTTGTTTTGAAGGATTGTTTTGCAAAGCTTTTGAATCTTGCGAATGGGCTTTAGAATAGGAATGGGGAGTGTTCTTTTGGTAGGAATTGAAGTTGTTTGTTCTTGATGAAGTGAAACGTGATGTTTCCTTCATTTTAGCTCTTTGTTGTAATTCAACAATGTTTCTGATTTTTGAATCTAAACCATTTAAAAATCTTACCAAGGTTTGATGATCATCCTCCTTAAGATCATATCTCATGATCATGGTTTCAAATTCTCGACCATATTCTTCTACACTCCTGCCATCTTGTTGTAGATGTCGAAGTTTGGTGAAATTCTCTTGCATATAGTATGAAGGCAGAAACTTTTCCTTCATTTGCTTCTTAATCTTTTCCCATGATCTAATCTTGTCTTTCCCTTCTCTTTCTCGTTTTGGACATTTGCTAGCCCACCATGTAGAAGCATATTTACGCAATTTCAATGCTACTATCTTTACCTTCTTTTCTTCATCTGTATTCTTATAATCAAACACTCTTTCAACGGTTCTTACCCATTCAAGGAACTCATCTCCATCTAATCTTCCTACAAATTCTGGAATGTCGACTGTAAGATCATCTCCACGGCTTGTTTGCTTATTAACTTTAGGACTTTCGCACTCATCATCCCCACCATCCCTTAGGGTGCGATTTAAGTGCAGAAACTCTTTAAGTTGGGCTTGAAGATATTTAATGGTGGCGTTTTGATCTTCAATAATTCTGCTCATATCACTTGTTTCTCCTTCACCACTTTGAGACATGGTGTTTTGCTTTGTGAATGAACGAAATTAAGACAAGGAGCCTAGCCTTGGCTCTGATACCAAGATGATATAGGTTGGCTATGTTTGAACAAGGACCAATCTATATGCACACATCACTTTCAGGTTTCGAAATTCAGCAATTAAGGCTGTAAGTTTAGGTTGTAATGTAAAAGGTTTTTTTTTTTTTTGATTTTGTGGGTTCTGTAACAAGAAAAATTAAGAAACAATATGTTGAATGAACAACTTTGAAATGGCTATTCCAAGGCTTAATTTGATACAGTTTCACCACAAATTAAAACCAAGGGCTCCTAAGAACACATTCAATCTTTAGCCAAAAGAATGAAAAGCAAAGGAACTTCAACTTACTTTCAACTTATCCAAGTTAAAATCAAATTGCAAAGAAAGAACAAGAAATGCTCAAAGGTTGTTTGTATTAAAATGAAATGGAAGTGAGTGAATTACAAGAGAACAAGTAGCCTATTTATACTAAGGAATTTAGCTACCAAGGATTAAAACTTGCAAGACAAAAATCTGAATATTACACAAAAGTAAGCTCCCAACAGCTATATTTTTTTATCTAGAGGATAATAGCAAGTTTCCAACAGCTATAATTTGAAATCTAGAGGATATTAGAAATAGAGTGATTGGCTTGATTTGACTTGATTTGCACATTATGTCTTCTATCTTCTTGGGATTATGTGTGGCTGATTTGTAGAAGATATTATCACAAAAAATATCCCACTCAATCTTCAAAACATATTGCCTATTCTAAATCAGCTTGTTTTGAAGAATACAACAACTTAATTTGAAGAATCTGGTTGCTTGCCTTGATTCATGTAATGGATGTCCCATGAGCAAAAATAAATACTAGACTCAATAAAAATAAAAATTACAACTCGACTAACTAAACATTAGACATGATTAACCTTGATCCTAAACCTGGCTTAATCATCTCTAAGACTGTTTCAAAATGAAAATACAAAATAAAGACTCAAATTAAAGAAGACTTAGTTCATGACTACAAAATTAAAAGACTTGACATTTGGACCTTGAATTCTAGCGTCTTCCCTATGATGAATCTTGGTATTGAGCTTGGTTAGCTCATGAGAATTAGATGTAGTTAATCCTACATCACTAGACTTAATGACTTGTTAGATGATTTATATGGTTCAAAAGTTTTCTCTAAGATTGACCTTAGGAGTGGATATCACCAAGTTAGGATTCATGAGGGGGATGAATGGAAAACCGCATTTAAAACTAAGGAAGGACTTTATGAATGGTTAGTTATGCCCTTTGGTTTATCTAATGCACCATCTACCTTTATGAGACTTATGAACCAGACCTTAAAACCTTTCTTGGGTCAAAGTGAAAACGAGCATGTTGAACATTTGCGTCAAGTTTTTAGTATGTTAGCTAAGGAAAAGTTGTATGGTAACTTAGAAAAGTGTCACTTCTATTCGGAGTCAGTTAAGTTTCTTGGGTTTATTGTGTCAATTGAGGGGATTAAAGCGGATGAAAAGAAAGTTGAGGCAATAAGAGACTGGCCTAGTGATGCGAATCTAAGGCCACATAGATCCTCTATGTTGCATAGATGGGCATTGAATCAGCCAATGGCTTGGAAACACAATGAAGAACCCGAAAGATTGGGCAATACACCCCCTGCTGTCCACAATCTGAAACAAGAACCTGGTTCTTGATTTTCTAATGGTGGATGGCCTTTATTTGCTTCACAACTAGACGTCCCTTCTTGGTTGTGATGTTCTTTGCAAGTTCCAGAGTTATTCCACAACTCCTATGTTACAAAGACAAGAATGCTCCGCACTCTTGTGGATAAAGAGATGTTCCACACCTCAATATGAAGGTTTGTTCCACAAACACTTCTTAAGAAAACACCTTGTGTTTCTAAATTTGTATTATCAAACTGAATTATCAACTATCTATTACAAGGGAGCCTATGCCTATATATAGGCTTATTACACACAACATGAGAGGGACCTCATTAAAAGTCACGTGCCTAACATGTGCACGTTTTACATGATCCAAAAACAGAAAATTACACATTAATATTAAAATCAGCAAATCTGCCAAACAAGCGACCTTCAGCCCCATTTCTCGAGCCTTTAACACGATGGTCTTTGGAGTTCCTTGTTTCCGATAGTAAGTTCCAAGTGTAGAGATTCCAAATCCACCCTTGGTGTCCCAAAATACGCTTAGGTGTGATCTGTACAACCTCACCAAGGTGCCCTGGTCATCATATTTGAGCTGCTGCTCTTTTTGATGTTTTTGGGATTATTTTGACTTATTTGGACTTCCTTGGCTTGTTTGGGTTGTCTCCATTTGATACAACCACATTTGTATCAATCTCCCCTTCTTGGGAAAAGAATTGTCCTCAATTCTTGGCCCTCCATACATGCTGCACACTTATTATTGCTGCTGCACCAAAAATACACGCCCAAAAAAATTGCTACTGGTTAAAAATTCAATGTTCAACACACTTCTGATCTGCTACACTTGTTGATCTGTTCAATTGCACACTGGTTTGCACCCTTTAAACACATCAAGGTTTTTTTTTCAATTAGAGGCTGGACTGATCTTCTGATTTCAGCCTCCCCACTACTAGACGGTGCAAGTTTGATTCTCACACATTGCTGCCAGCACACTTATTTGTTGTGTCACTCGGAGCTGCACACTTTCGTCTTCAAATGTTGCTGCCCATTTGGATCTACACGCATTCTGAACTGAGTACAAACCAAAGTTGCTGCTGGTTTGAGTCTGCACAAATGCACACAAATCTGATCTGCACACTCACAACTAAAATGGAAGCTGCTGCTCCATAGGCTTGCTGAGCTACAGTTCATCTGCACAACTGCTGTTTGTTGCTTTCAAACCCCAACAATAGTCAATTACTAGTACAACTTCAATTAAATTAGGAACCAAATTCCCAATGATCATCACCCATGTAATGAAGAATGCTTTTGTCTTTACTTGCATAATCAACCAAATCCAAATATTAAATAAACTAACCAAGTTGATTAGTTTGCTTGTGTTGCCACCATTCCAACTCACTTGCTGCCCTTTACCCTTCTTAACAAAGACTCTTCCTCGAATCTTTGTAGGCTTGAATTCAACAAATCTACTCAAGGGCACATGCTCCAACGTAGGTGAATTTTCAAGCACCAAATCCACCTTGACATATTCATGCTCCTCATTCTGCTCTACAAGTACCCCAACTTCCAAACCTGGATCCCTATCAACTACTGCACAACACTCTATCACAGACTCATCCTTCTCCATACAAAACATATCAACACCCTCTTCAATCTCTTCAACACCCTCAATACAAGATATTTCAACCACTTCTTCAAGTGCTTCAACCATCTCATCACAAGGTGCATCTACAACTACATCATCCTCTGCTTCTTGAACTTCACAAGCATCTTCACCATTTGATTCTTGAATATCAACATGAGGAGGAGCCAATGATGTTTGTTCCTCCTTATGTTTGGGAATGATCTCCACTTTGATTCTAGGTGGCTTCGCATAAGGCTCATATTCATGAATAAACACCAATGAGTCAATGTGTTTCTTTTCTAATCTTTGTTGAAATCTCTTCTTCTTTTCATAAAGGAGCACATTGCTCTCGGTTTTAAGTCTCTGCATCAAAACATGGCCTAACAGTTTGGAATAGTGCTTGCACCTATCCCAATCATACCTCTAGATACAAGCTAGTTCCATCCTCCTAAGGTTTGCCTCCTTATTTTTTAATGCTTTTAGATGAGCTTTATCAAGAGCATACAACATTTCATCAAATTGATGCCCAAGCTTGTTAATTCTTTCATCTATTCCCATGGATGACTCTAAATACTAAGACTCAAAAAGGTAAAAAGAAAGAAAAGAAAAGAAAAGAAAAGCAAATTTGTGCACTCAACAAAAATAAAAAAAATCAGAAAATCCAAATTCACACAGTAGAATTCAGAAACTGTGTGCACTCTTTTTGCCTCTGTGAACCCAACCAAACGACCTTCACGATTGATGAAATTTGGTGACAATATACTACAAGATGTCTACAAATTTCTCCAATTGAAAACATCAAAAAATATTGTGTGGTTTAATCACAATGCAATTTCTTTCAACACACATACAATATGAATTCTGTCTGTGACCTTTGGTCAAAAACACCTACGCAACCTTTTTTCTATAACTCCTCTGATTGCACAAAAGGACTCATAAAAAACTAGACTCAAAATGAATAACTTTGAAAAAAAGAAACAATGAAAAAGACTACAAAATGATGTATAAAACGACAAAATACAGAAGACCAAATCTGACAGATTCTGAAAAATTTCACTTCAATTTTTGTATTTCTTTCTCTGTGCGTACCTTGCCCGCTTCGTGTCCCTTGCTCTGATACCACTTTGATGCGAATCTAAGGCCACATAGATCCTCTATGTTGCATAGATGGGCATTGAATCAGCCAATGGCTTGGAAACACAATGAAGAACCCGAAAGATTGGGCAATACACCCCCTGCTGTCCACAATCTGAACCAAGAACCTGGATCTTGATTTTCTAATGGTGGATGGCCTTTATTTGCTTCACAACTAGACGTCCCTTCTTGGTTGTGATGTTCTTTGCAAGTTCCAGAGTTTTTCTACAACTCCTATGTTACAAAGACAAGAATGCTCCGCACTCTTGTGGATAAAGAGATGTTCCACACCTCAATATGAAGGTTTGTTCCACAAACACTTCTTCAGAAAACACCTTGTGTTTCTAAATTTGTATTATCAAACTGAATTATCAACTATCTATTACAAGGGAGCCTATGCCTATATATAGGCTTATTACACACAACATGAGAGGGACCTCATTAAAAGTCACGTGCCTAACATGTGCACGTTTTACATGATCCAAAAACAGAAAATTACACACTAATATTAAAATCAGCAAATCTGCCAAACAAGCGACCTTCAGCCCCATTTCTCGAGCCTTTAACACGATGGTCTTTGGAGTTCCTTGGTTCTGATAATAAGTTCCAAGTGTAGAGATTCCAAATCCACCCTTGGTGTCCCAAAATACGCTTAGGTGTGATCTGTACAACCTGACCAAGGTGCCCTGGTCATCATATTTGAGCTGCTGCTCTTTTTGATGTTTTTGGGATTATTTTGACTTATTTGGACTTCCTTGGCTTGTTTGGGTTGTCTCCATTTTATACAACCACATTTGTATCACCTAGTCCTACCACCATTCACCAAGTTAGGTCGTTTCATGGTTTAGCTTCTTTTTATAAGAGGTTTTTCCCTAACTTTAGTTCTATCATGGCCCCTATCACCGAACTCACAAAAATTAAGACTTTTGAGTGGATTTCCAAAGCACAAGCAGCCTTTGACACCATCAACAACAAGCTTACCACCGCACCTGTTCTAGCTTTGCCTAATTTTGATGATATTTTTGAAGTAGAGTGTGATGCATCTGGGGTAGGTATTGGAGGTGTCCTAACTCAAAACAACAAACCCCTTGCTTATTTTAGTGAGAAACTCAATGATGCTAAAAGGAAGTATTCTACTTATGATAAAGAGTTTTATGCTATTATTAGATGTTTAGAACATTGGAGACATTATTTGATTGCAAAAGAATTTGTGTTGCATTCCGATCATGAAGTTTTAAAATTCATTCAAAGCTGACATAAACTTCAATCTAGGCATGTGTTGTAAGATCGCCTAGTCCTTAGGGGTTCTTACAATCTAGCTTCTCGAATCGAATCGAAAAACAATGGATTTGGAGTATGGGAATGTCGAATGGAAGAGGGAAGAAAAGTTTCTGATTTTTTTGTATTTTTTTGGTGAATTTTCGAAAGTAATGAAATAGTGCAAATAACGGCTAAATCGAATCTCACTATGAAATCCACGTAGCAAGAAACGACGCTCTTAAGAACCGAGACACGCTCGCCAAACGTATCAAGACAATAAGAACTTTTGCTAATATACTTCTAATCCAAGAAATATACAACAACGGGAATTAGTGAAACAAAGTTTCGGTTTTTCTTAATTTATCAAAAGCTGAAAATTACATATAAAAGTACCATACTTAATATGCTACAAACGAAGCTAAGGAACGAAAACTACCCGAGGAATAACCGCCCAACCGTGCACACAAACCGTGCATCATGGGGTAGTTACCTCGTTGACTTGGCCGGTTATTTTAAAACAAAATAACCGTACAAAACCGACTCTAAAAATTCTGAAAATTAAAATTAAGTAACTACTTACGACTCCTAAAAACGTAACTAAAATATTATTACAATTTAATTAAAAATAAGACTAATGAGCTTGAAATGAGGCGCCCCTTGTTCGACATTGAGGGCGAGATTAATGAACTCCTCCGTGGCTTGCTTGACTTCCTCGTGGACGTTGACTTGGACTTGATCGTTTTGTAACCCTTTGTCGTTAGTGACCAATACGCCAACATTCTCCTCCGCTTAAAAAGAGTTTGTCCTCAAACTCGGAAGATCATGCGAGTCTTCATAATAAGGACTCAAATCCGTGACATTGAAAGTGGAGGAAACCCCATATTCTTCCGGTAAATCGATCTTGTATGCGTTGTCATTAACCTTGGCTAGCACTTTGAACGGACCATCGGAACGATGTTGGAGTTTAGAACAACGTTTAGTTGGAAAGCGTTCTTTACTCAAGTGTACCCAAACGAGATCACCAACGGAAAACTGTATATACCTTCTTCGCTTGTCGACACGGTCTTTTACTTGTTCATTCAATTTTTCAATCCGCGCACTTACGTGTTCATGAAGCTTCTTGATTTCTCTTGCGCGCACATCGGCTTCATAACTAAACCGTGTCTTAGATGCAAAAGGTGCCAAATCGATGGGTGTACATGGATTGGAGCCGTAGACGATAGTGAAGGGGCTTAGGCCTGTTGTTTTGTGGGGGATGCGGTTGTAGGCAAATTCGGCGTGAGGTAGCATCTCCTCCCATTGGCGGGGCCTTTTGGTGATCAAGGCGCGTAATAAAGTTCCCAAAGTTCGATTTGTAACCTCCGTTTGACCGTCGGTTTGAGGATGACTCGAACTACTGAAATTGAGTTTAGTCCCCATTTTGCGCCACATAGTAAGCCAAAAATGACTAAGAAATTTAACATCCCGATCACTAACAATCGTTTTAGGAATACCGTGCAAACGAACCACTTCCTTGAAGTATAAATCGGCAATTTGAACCGCATCATAGGTAGTGTGACAAGGAATAACGTGCGCCATCTTTGAGAATCGATCAATCACAACCATGATGGAATCTTTGTTTTTTTGAGTACGTGGTAAACCAAGAACGAAATCCATACTAACATCCTCCCATGGTGCTTGTGGGACCGGTAACGGCATGAGTAACCCTTGAGGAAGCTTGTGTGCCTTAGCATGATGACAAGTGGTACACCTTTGAATGAGGAACGTGACATCCCGTGCAAGGCGAGGCCAATAGAAATGTTCCTTCATCAAAGCGAGAGTCTTTTCGATCCCAAAATGGCCGGCGAGACCTCCTTCGTGATTTTCTTTAATGAGTAGTTCACGTATGCTATGTTTGGGAATGCACACTTGTAAACCTTTGAATAAGTACCCATCTTGAAGAAAGTATTCACCTTGCGGACGTATTGCACATGATTGGAATATTTGACCGAAATCATCATCTCCTTCATAAAAACCTTTGATAAAATCTAGCCCAACAACGTGTGAACGAAGCGAATTGATCAAGAGGTACCGGCGAGACAAGGCGTCGGCTCCCCTATTTAATTTGCCCGATTTATGCATTATATTGAAGTTGAAGGCTTGGAGGAATTCCACCCATTTGGCATGTCTAGTTTGCAACTTTTGTTGACTTTGTAGATATTTTAAAGCCTCATGATCGGAGTGCAAAATGAATTCTTTGGAGATGAGGTAGTGTCGCCAATGGTCGAGGGCGCGAACCAATGCATAAAACTCCTTGTCGTAAGTCGAGTATTTGCGCTTTGCCTCGTTCAATTTCTCACTAAAATAGGCATGAGGACGCCCCTTTTGTGAGAGAATGGCGCCAATTTCGACTCCGGACGCATCACATTCGACCTCAAATACGTCATCAAAGTTTGGAAGTGCAAGTACGGGGGCGGTGGTGAGGCGGTTTTGGATCTCTTCAAATGCGTTTTGGGCATCGTGGTTCCACTCGAATTGTTTTTGCTTTGTGATCTCCGTTAGTGGCGCCATGATGGCACTAAAGTTAGGAACAAACCGTCGGTAGAACGAGGCTAACCCATGAAAGCTCCAGACTTGCGTGATACTCGTGGGTGGCGGCCAATCCCGAATGGCTTTAACCTTCTTCTCATCCACTTTAATTCCTTGATCCGAAATGACAAATCCAAGGAATACGACAAATGCCGAAAAGAATTGACATTTTTCCAAATTTCCATACAATTTCTCCTTGGCAAGAACTTGAAAAACTTGTTGCAAGTGAGAGGCGTGTTCTTCGTCATTCTTGCTATACACCAAAATATCATCGAAATATACCACAACGAACCGTCCTAAAAATGGCTTAAGAGTTTGATTCATAAGCCGCATGAACGTGCTTGAGGCGTTTGATAACCCAAACGGCATGACAAGCCATTCGTAGGGCCCTTCTTTTGTCTTGAACGCCGTTTTCCATTCATCGCCTTCGTGAATACGAATTTGATGATAACCGCTGCGAAGATCGATCTTGGAGAATACTTTCGACCCATACAAATCGTCAAGAAGATCGTTTAATCGGGGTATAGGAAACCGGTATTTGATTGTGATTTTGTTTATAGGCACTAATAATCTCGGAACCGCACAGGGGCTTAAGGATTCTCGAATGAGCCCTTTCTCCAATAATTCTCCAACTTGTCTACGAATCTTGTCGGTTTCTTTTGGGTTGCTTTGATACGCCGGTTTGTTGGGTAAAACCGCTCCCGGAATGAGATCAATTTTGTGTTGAATGTCCCTTGGTGGAGGTAGCCCCGGTGGTATCTCTTTTGGAAAAACATCTTTGAAGGTTTCTAACAACGGGACCAAAAGTGGGTGATTACTTTCGGTCTCGGGAATATCTTCTTCTTCTTGTGCAAGGATGAGATCTTTTTGGTCTAGGAATTCATGGTGTTCGGCTGTGAGGAGGGTGGTGAAGGTGACGGTTGGTTTTTTTGGAAGGCTCGGGTTGGTTTCTTGACTTTCGGTTGGGGTGAGAGGGGTTAAGGTTATCTTTTTGTTGTTGGATGTGAAGGTATAGGTGTTTCGGTATCCGTCATGAATAACCCTTCGATCAAACAACCATGGTCGTCCAAGAAGGACGTGGCATGCATCCATGGGCACTACATCACACAATAGATGTTCCTTGAAAGATTGTCCAATGGAGAAACAAACTCGGGCTTGTTGCGTGACTTTCAAACCTTTGTTCTGATTTAACCATGTAATATTGTATGGTCGAGGATGAGGGACGGTTTCTGGATTCAACTTCGACGGGAGCGTTTGTGATGCCACATTAGTGCAACTCCCACCATCGATAATCAACGAACAAACCTTTTTGTTGATGGTGAACCTTGTAAAGAATATCGACTCTCTTTGGATTTCCATGGGTAATGTCGGCTATCAAGGACGCACGGAAAACTGTCTCTGAGTCCAATCTGTTGTAAGATCGCCTAGTCCTTAGGGGTTCTTACAATCTAGCTTCTCGAATCGAATCGAAAAACAATGGATTTGGAGTATGGGAATGTCGAATGGAAGAGGGAAGAAAAGTTTCTGATTTTTTTGTATTTTTTTGGTGAATTTTCGAAAGTAATGAAATAGTGCAAATAACGGCTAAATCGAATCTCACTATGAAATCCACGTAGCAAGAAACGACGCTCTTAAGAACCGAGACACGCTCGCCAAACGTATCAAGACAATAAGAACTTTTGCTAATATACTTCTAATCCAAGAAATATACAACAACGGGAATTGGTGAAACAAAGTTTCGGTTTTTCTTAATTTATCAAAAGCTGAAAATTACATATAAAAGTACCATACTTATAATGCTACAAACGAAGCTAAGGACCGAAAACTACCCGAGGAATAACCGCCCAACCGTGCACACAAACCGTGCATCATGGGGTAGTTACCTCGTTGACTTGGCCGGTTATTTTAAAACAAAATAATCGTACAAAACCGACTCTGAAAATTCTGAAAATTAAAATTAAGTAACTACTTACGACTCCTAAAAACGTAACTAAAATATTATTACAATTTAATTAAAAATAAGACTAATGAGCTTGAAATGAGGCGCCCCTTGTTCGACATTGAGGGCGAGATTAATGAACTCCTCCGTGGCTTGCTTGACTTCCTCGTGGACGTTGACTTGGACTTGATCGTTTTGTAACCCTTTGTCGTTAGTGACCAATACGCCAACAGCATGCTAAATTGGTTGAGTTCCTACGAACCTTTCATTTCACTATTAACACAAAGCGGGTAAACTAAACACCGAAGCTGATGCTTTATCTAGGAGATACTTGCTTTTGAATACTAAGGTTGTTGGAATGGAATTATTAAAAGAATGCTATATTGATGACGTTGATTTTGGAGAAATATTTGTAAAATGTCATAACAAACCTCAAGGACTTTTTTACATCTTTCAAGGATATCTCTTTCGAGGTAATCAATTATGTGTGCCTAGACATAGTGTTAGGGAGACCTTAATTAAGGAGTATCATGAGGGAGGACTTGGAGGACATTTTGGGGAAGAAAAGACCATACCTTTAGTGAGTGAGACCTTTTATTGGCCCAAACTTGCTAAAGATGTCATTCATATTATTAAGAGGTGTGTGCAATGCCTAAAAGCCAAAGCCCACAAAACGTCTCAAGGTCTTTACCAACCTCTTCCTACACCACAAAACCCATGGGAGGATGTGAGCTTAGATTTCACAACAAGACTTCCTAGAACCTTTAACAATAAGGATTCTATAATGGTTGTTGTTGATAGGTTTTCTAAGATGGCCCATTTCATTGCTTGTCATACTACTCATGATGCCGTTAATATTGCTAACCTTTACTTTAAAGAGATAGTAAGACTACATGGGATAGCAAGAAGTATGGTGAGTGATAGGGATTCAAAGTTTCTTAGTCATTTTTGGCTTACTTTGTGGAAAAAGATGGGAACGAAGCTTAACATTAGTAGTTCTAGCCATCCCCAAACTGATGGTCAGACCAAAGTAACCAATAGGACCTTAGGAACCTTGTTGCGTGCCCTCATTACTAAGAATTTCTACCACATGCTTAATTTGCTTATAATCGAGTTCCTAGCAAGACCACAGGTTTTTCTCCTTTCTTTGTGGTTTATGGATATAGGTTGGCTACGTGTCGAACAATAACCAAACTATATGCACACGTTAAGTTGCTGTTTTAATTTCAATCGAATTGTTTTTGTGTTTTTTTGTGGGTTTTGTAACAAGGAAATTTGATGCAAACCAGGGGCTAAATGTGCCTGAGGGTTGCAAAGATTACAGAAGACCCTTTGGTGGACAGATTGGTCTCCTAGGAAACCCTCTCCAAATACAGGAACACTCTGATGTTCACTCACAACTTCAAGAAACAGGTTCTTGATTTTCAGATGAAGCTGATTGATGTTGATCCTTAGTTGACTGACAAAGGGATATAACTAGACCTTCCAGGCCTTGGTTTGGTGACCTTCTACAGAATGCAAGTTGCTCCACAACTTTCAATCCTTAAAAGCCCCAAAGTTGCTCCACAACTTTGGCAAGTTTGCTCACAAACTCAAAACAGAAGATAATTTCTGAAATTCCTCAAAAAATTATATTGATTATCAAAACTGAGTTTTACAAGGGACCTACTACCCTATATATAGGCAACTAACATGAATAACGGTATTCTTGAAAGCTAAGACTAATTACATCACGTGACATCTCATGTGTCACTTAAAAACAGAAGAAAACAGGCCAAACACAGAAAAAGGGCCTAAGTTAAAAACTGCCACTATGCTGTCTGGCAGGCCACCTTCACAGGCTTCCCTAGGTTTCCTCATGCATCACTAGCAGGGTTCTAGGGCCTTGACTTCTTGGTCCATGTACCAAGATTCTGGAATCACCCTGGACCTGCCTTAGTTGGCTCAACTCTGTATGCCACACGTTGCTCAAGGTCAGCTGGTTGTCTGTTTGTCCTGTGTCTGCTGACTTGTAGTCTGTTTGTCCAACAGGGCCTGTTCTTGCTTGTTCTGAGTATTCTTGGGCCAGTGGGGTTTGCACATAACGTCTTTGAATATATGTTGAGTCCTTAGTTGCCCTGAGGTCCCTTTTTGTTTCCTCACAAGTGTTTAGTGCAGATGTCAAGGTCCCCATGTCCTCAAGAGCTGGTTCTGTGTCTGAACCATGGGTTTCATCCTCTGGCCTTGTGTTGTCTTCTAAAACATCTGTTTCAACCCCTCCCTCTTGGGAAAGAATTGTCCCTAATTCTTGTGGGGGCTCATATAAAGTGAGGTCTCCTATGTTGAAGGTGTTGGAGACATTGTATTCAGCAGGCAATTGTATCTCAAAAGCATTGTTCCCTATTTTCCTCAGCACAGGGAATGGGCCAATGACCCTTGGCATGAGCTTATTCTTTCTGAGTTGGGGAAACCTCTGTTTTCTGGTGTAAATCCACACTTGATCCCCTGCCTTGATTTTTGCTTTATTTCTAAGATGCTGGTCCATCTTCCTCTTGTATTTTCTATTGGTGTCCTCAATGTTTGCTTGCACCTGCCTATGTATGGCTTCCATTTTGTGAAGTAGATCCTCTGCTTCTAACTGCTTGTTGTCACATAGAGGCAAATCAATCAGAGACAAAGGTAATAAGGGATTAGTTCCATACACACATTCAAAAGGTGTGTGTTTGGTAGCATGACTAGGAGCCCTGTTATATGCAAATTCAGCATGGCATAGTTTAAGGTCCCATTCCCTAATATTCTTGCTAACTAAGGTTCTGAGGAGGGTGCCTAAGGTTCTGTTGGTCACTTCTGTTTGGCCATCAGTCTAAGGATGGTAAGCAGTGCTGAAGAGCAATTTTGTTCCCAACAAATGCCATAAAGTTTTCCAAAAATGACCCATGAACTTACTGTCTCTATCAGAGACTATAGTTCTTTGTATGCCATGAAGTCTCACAACTTCAGAGAAATATAGATGTGCTATGTGTTGGGCATCATCAGTCTTGGCACAAGCTGTGAAGTGTGCCATCTTGGAGATCCTATCAATTACCACCATTATAGAATCTTTCCCTCTTTTGGTCCTAGGCAAAGCCACCATAAAATCCATACTGATGTGTTCCCAAGGCTTCTGAGCTACAGGTAGGGGAATGTACTCCCCTTTGTGAAAGGTCACTTTGGCCTTAAGACAAGTCTCACACCTAAGGATGTGTTTACCTACTGTGCCTAGCATCTTTGGCCAATGGAAATGTTGTGCCAACATATCTAATGTATTCTGTATGCCAAAATTCCCTTCCATACTCCCTTCATGAACTTCTCTTACCAAGGTGTTCCTTTGGGTGGTCTTAGGGATGCACAGTTTATTACCCTTGAACAAAAACCCCTGTTGTAGGCTATAATGACCTTGAGGAGTATCTTGGCAGGCCTTATAAATCTCAGAGAAGTCAGGACACTCTTGGTACTGGTCTTTAATCATTTCAAAACCCAAGACCCTAGCTCCCAATATTCCTAACAGGTTGTACTTTCTGCTTAAGGCATCAGCTATAACATTAGCCTAGCCTGCTTTGTATCTTGCTGAAAAATCAAAAGTTTGCAAAAACTCAACCCATCTGGCATGTCTCCCAATTAGCTTGTGCTGGCTATTTATGTGTTTCAAAGATTCATGATCTGTATGCAAAACAAAAGGCTGGATTCTCAAGTAGTGTGACCAGTATTCAAGGGCTCTTATAATTGCATAAAACTCCTTATCATAGGTTGAATAGTTTAACCTGCTATGGTTAAGTTTTTCACTAAAAAAAGCCACTGGTCTCCCTTCCTGAATTAGCACTGCCCCAATACCTACCCCACATGCATCACATTCAAGCTCAAAAGGCTTTGAAAAATCAGGTAGCTTAAGGATAGGGGCTTTACACATCATGTCTTTCAATGTCTCAAAGGCCCTTTGGGCTTCAGGTGTCCACTGAAACTTGCCTTGCTTTGTACATCAAACAACTGTCTAAGGTGGTCTAAGTGATCAGTCAAGGTCTGGCTGTAAATGAGAAAAACATCAAGGTATACTACCACAAATTTTCCTAAAAATGGCCTCAAAACTTCATTCATGAGCCTCATAAAGGTACTAGGAGCTCCTGTCAAACCAAAAGGCATCACAAGCCACTCATAGAGTCCATATTTGGTCTTGAATGCAGTCTTCCACTCATCCCCCTCCTTCATTCTGATTTGATGGTAACCACTCCTCAAATCAACCTTGCTAAACCATTGTGAACCAGCTAATTCATCAAGTAAGTCATCTATCCTAGGTATAGGAAATCTGTACTTAATGATGATGTTGTTCACACTCCTGCTATCAATGCACATCCTCCAGGTGCCATCCTTCTTTGGCACAAGTAGAGTTGGCACTGCACAGGGACTTAAACTCTCCCTAACATATCCTCTTTGCATAAGCTCCTCTATTTGTCTTTGCAACTCCTTGGTTTCCATGGGGTTGGTTCTATAGGCTGGTTTGTTTGGTAAGCTAGCTCCTGGAACCAGATCTATTTGATGTTCAATCCCTCTGATTGGAGGTAGACCAGGGGGCAAGTCATCAGGGAAAACATCACTGTAATGTGCTAGTAAGTCCTGGAGTTCAGAAGGTATAGGTGTACTGTCACTGATCTCCTTAGTGAATAGCAGATACATCTCTCTTCTTCCCTTAATCTCCCTATCACATTCCCTTCTAGTGATCAGATGGATAGGAGCCTTAGGTGCTTGAGGTGGAATGGCCTTATGAGGTGGTAGGGTTATCAATTCTTTCTTCTTTCCATTGTGTCTAAGAGTATAAGTGTTGGAATAGCCATCATGCTGAGTCCTCCTATCATACTGCCAGGGTCTTCCTAGCAGCAAATGACAAGCATCCATATCTAAGACATCACACAAAACATCATCTGTATAAGTACCTAAGGTTAGGCTAACTAAGCTTTGTTTGTTCACTAATCCACTAGCTTTGTTGTCTAACCACTTCATCTTATAGGGATGTGGATGAGGCTTAGTTTTTAATCCTAATTCATGCACTAACTGCTTGCTTACACAGTTGGACTCACTGCCACCATCAATAATGAGATCACAAACTTTGTCCTGTACCCTACACTTGGTCTGAAAAATGTTTTCCCTTTGATCAGACTTTTTGACCCTAGGTGTAGTATGGAAACTTCTTCTAATGATAAGGCTGTATTGTTCTTCTTCAGGTAGAACCCTCTCTAGGTCTCCTTCTTCTTCCCCCTCACTTTCTCCCTCAAACCTTTGCAAAGTGCCATCATCCCTTTCTATATAGGTCCCATCTTCCTCACTATCATTAGGAGGCATAATCTCTTCCCCTATCCCATTCCTGGATACTAAGATCTTCTTTGGTCTAGTGTCCCTCCTAATGTCCTCCCATTCCCTCATTGTGAAAGCCCTTGAGTTGGGACAGTCCTTCTTAAAGTGCCCCCTTCCATTACATTTAAAACATACTACATCTTTGGAGGGTGGCTCAACTCTAGTGGGGTTTGTCTTGTGTGCTGTTATGGGTGTGTCTTTCTTAAGAGCATTGTTAGAGGTATAATTCCTAGGTGTGTAGGTCCTAGTGTTCCTGTGATTCTCCAAATGCTTCTTCCTAACTGCATTTTTTTCTATCTCCAAGGCCCTATTTATGGCTAGGTGTAAGGTAAGGTCAGGAGTGTATACTATTTTTCTCTGGATTTCCTCCTTGAGACCAGACATAAACTTCCCTACCCTCAATTCCTCATCATCATTCATGCCACTCAAAACTGCTAGTCTTTCCCATTCTTGGACATATTCTTGCACAGTCTTACTGCCTTGGGTCAGGGTATTGAACTGGACATATACTTGTTGTCTATAGGTAGGAGGGACATATTTTCTTCTCATGTGTTTCTTGAGTTTAAGCCAAATATTAATCCTAGGTCTTCCCTCCCTGTCTCTCTGTCTTTGCATCCCTTCAAGCCAAGTTGATGCTACCTTAATCATTTTTATCTTAGCTATCTTATATTGTCTTTCTTGTGGAGTCTCTTGGAATTCAAAATAATGTTCTAATCTATCTTCCCATTCCAAGTAACTACCAGGGTCATGAGACAAACCATCAAACTTTCAGGGACTCATCCATGTCTCCATACCAGGCAGGTGACTCATCATGAGGTTTTGGTGCAAGAGTTCTTCCCAAACAGTGTATTTTTAGTTGTTCTTTGTCTTGGGCTTCTGAATTGATCTTTGTGCCTTCTGAACCTACTGGTGTTGGTTCATTCTGATGCAAACCAGGGGCTAAATGTGCCTGAGGGTTGCAAAGATTACAGAAGACCCTTTGGTGGACAGATTGGTCTCCTAGGAAACCCTCTCCAAATACAGGAACACTCTGATGTTCACTCACAACTTCAAGAAACAGGTTCTTGATTTTCAGATGAAGCTGACTGATGTTGATCCTTAGTTGACTGACAAAGGGATATAACCAGACCTTCCAGGCCTTGGTTTGGTGACCTTCTACAGAATGCAAGTTGCTCCACAACTTTCAATCCTTAAAAGCCCCAAAGTTGCTCCACAACTTTGGCAAGTTTGCTCACAAACTCAAAACAGAAGATAATTTCTGAAATTCCTCAAAAAATTATATTGATTATCAAAACTGAGTTTTACAAGGGACCTACTACCCTATATATAGGCTACTAACATGAATAACGGTATTCTTGAAAGCTAAGACTAATTACATCACGTGACATCTCATGTGTCACTTAAAAACAGAAGAAAACAGGCCAAACACAGAAAAAGGGCCTAAGTTAAAAACTGCCACTATGCTGTCTGGCAGGCCACCTTCACAGGCTTCCCTAGGTTTCCTCATGCATCACTAGCAGGGTTCTAGGGCCTTGACTTCTTGGTCCATGTACCAAGATTCTGGAATCACCCTGGACCTGCCTTAGTTGGCTCAGCTCTGTATGCCACACGTTGCTCAAGGTCAGCTGGTTGTCAGTTTGTCCTGTGTCTGCTGACTTGTAGTCTGTTTGTCCAACAGGGCCTGTTCTTGCTTGTTCTGAGTATTCTTGGGCCAGTGGGGTTTGCACATAACATCTTTGAATATATGTTGAGTCCTTAGTTGCCCTGAGGTCCCTTTTTGTTTCCTCACAAGTGTTTAGTGCAGATGTCAAGGTCCCTATGTCCTCAAGAGCTGGTTCTGTGTCTGAACCATGGGTTTCATCCTCTGGCCTTGTGTTGTCTTCTGAAACATTTGTTTCAAAAATTGAAAGGATATGTTGAAAAAGATCAACTAAGAAAGGCTTAACCAAAGGTTTAATTCGATACAGATACACCACGAATTAAAATAGAGGGCTCCTAAGAACACATTCAATCTTTAGCCAAAAGAATGAAAAGCATAGGAACTTCAAATTACTTTAACTAATCTGTTGGCCCATTTGAGTTTTGATGATGACTTAACAATTTATAAACAAACAAAGTATTTTAGAGATTGTTTTGTAGGTTAAATATCCGATTATTGTAATCGTCGATGATACCTAAGGATTAGTCAATGGGAATCGTACAAGTCAAAGTCAAAGTCAACAAAGTCAAAGTCAGTAGAGAAGGTCAATGAGGAAGTCTAGAGTAGAATCCAAGTCTACTGTTTCTGATATTGATAAACTGATGAATGTTGCAGATAGAGACAGTATGTTGTTCCTCCAGAATCCGGTCAGAGGAGAAGTCAACAAAATTATTTAGAAAAAATCTTAAGTTAATTTTTCTATATTTTAGTTTTGTTGTACGGTTAATAAACAAGAAAGCACAAGGAATTAATCTAAGAATTAAAATAACTAACTCATAAAAAGTCTCTTGAAAATGGCTATTTTTAGCTAGAGTCAAAGATTGACTTTGAATAACCACCAAGGTAGTTATTCACATTCTCACGGTCAATGCCCACTAATCCCTTGTCTTTAGATAATGGGTTTATGGCATAACTTGTTCTAAAATGATTATAAAAGCATTTTTCTAACCGGCACAAACATTTGGTGATCAACATTGAGAGAAAAATTTCCGAAAAATTTTGTGCCCATTTTCGTGAGATTCAAGAATCAAGAAAAGGAAATATTGAGTGTTCTAAACCGAAAATTAATTCCTAAATATTTTCTTGTGCTATCTTTGTTTGTTCATCCAATTAGAAAATTTATTTTGTATGGGTTTTTGAGAGAATTTTGTAATTAGACTTGGGTTCTAAGGGGGAAGTGAGAAAGAGTAGAGAGAAAGAGAAGAGAGAAAGAGAAGGAGAATCGAGAGAAGGAACAAGAAAGAAATCGAGAAAAAGAAGAGAAGGAGAAGGAGAAATATATTTTATGTAATAGAGAATTAAATTACATAAAATAATAGAGAATCGAAATCCCTAGAGGGTCGTGGTTCTTGTTCCCACGTTAAATTCTTTGTGTTCTTTAAAGTTTTCTTTTATTACGTTTTGAGTATTTTCTTTATTCAAATTCCGCAAGAAAAGGGCGAAAATACTCTAAAGAGAACGAGTAACAATTCACCCCCCTCTTGTTACACTTCATTGTCTCTATACGTTTCTACAATTGGTATCAGAGCCCTGTTCGTCATTAAATCAGGAAACCCTGAGAGCCGTATCTTGGTATTTTAGAGATGATGAAAATGAACGAGCGTATGGAAGAAGGGTACTCTACTCAGAGACCACCAATGTTCGATGGCAAATTCTATACCTATTGGAAAAACAGGATGGAGATCTTCATCAAAGCCGAAAACTATCAAGTTTGGAGAGTCATCGAAGTTGGAGATTTTGAGGTAACCACTACCAACTCCATTAACGAGACTGTTCCCAAACCAATCACGGAATATGAGAAAGAAGATTTTCAAAAGATGGAAATGAACGCTCTTGCTATTAAATTACTTCATTGTGGGCTTAGTACTAATGAACACAATCGCATTATGGGTTGCAAAGCAGCAAAACAAATTTGGGATCTGCTGGAAGTTACCCATGAAGGAACAAGCGAAGTCAAGCGTTCCAAGATTGACTTACTCATGTCCAAATATGAAAGATTTGTTATGGAACCTAAAGAAAGCATCCAAGAAATGTTTACTAGGTTTACGAACATCACAAATGAGTTAGTCTCTCTTGGAAGGCTTATTCCAACCGATAAACAAGTGCGAAAGATCCTAAGAAGCCTACCTCAAGATGATCGTTGGAGAGCAAAGGTCACAGCCATTCAAGAATCTAAAGATTTTACAAAGTTTAATCTGGAAGAGTTGGCTGGTTCCCTGATGACTCATGAATTACATCTGGGAACAGCTGACAGTTCCAGGAACAAAGGTTTGGCTCTGACAGCAGACGATCAAGAAAATTCAGAAACTGATGAGGAAGAGGCAGCAATGCTTGTACGTAGATTCAAGAAGTTCTTCAGAAACAACAGATATAAAAATCAAAGAAACTACAAAGAAAAAGGAACTTCTAAATCCAAAACTTATGAATGCAACAAATGTGGAAGTACCGAGCACTTCATAAAGGAATGCCCACTATGGAAGGATGAGAAAGCTAAAGGGAAAGCAAGAGAAACAGGAAGACAACCAACAAAGGGAAATTTCAACAAAACCGATTTCCGCAAAGCCATGATAGCTGCATGGGGAGAGTCCGAAAGTGAAACCGAAACCGAAGCCCCCGTAGAAGAAGAAGAGGTAGCTAACCTCTGTCTCATGGCTACTCATGACGATACATCTAAAGGAAAAGAGGTACTGTCTCCTGATCCATTTTCTGATTATTTGTTTAAATTGGATAAACATAAATTAGTTAAAATGATTTTAGAATCTCACGAAAAATTAGAAAAAAAAACCGCCATCACTCTCAAAACTGAAAAAGACCTTAAAGCATGTAAAGACCAAATATCCTACCTTAACTCATTTAGATCCGATGTGCAAAGTCGATTCTTTGAATTGCTTGATAATAATGTGATGTTAAAAGAAGCCTTAGAAAAAGTTAAAGAAAAAAAGATCATGTTAAATATTGAATTGAATCAATTAGAGCAATTTGATATGGAAGTTGATTATGAGACTAAGAAAGAAATTCAATGGGTACTCTTCCAAATGAAATCCGATCTAGAATCCGCCTTAAAAGAAAACGATCGTCTTAAGCTTGAATTAAATTCAAGAGATAAAGGGAAAACTAGAGAAGTTCCCAAATGGATTCTTGATGCTAGAACTAAAAGAACCGAAGGATTAGGATATGATAAAAATGATAAAAAGAAAAAGGTCTATGTTGATCTCCCAAGTAACAAAGTCTGTTCCTTTTGTGGCAAAACCGGGCACCTGAAACATCAATGTTTAAAAAAGGAACAGCACAACAAAACGAACCAAATATACGTCGATAGAGTTTGGATTAAGAAATTTAATTCTTGTTTAATTGACACGGAACCCAAGGATGGCTGGGTTCCACCCTCTAACAACTAAGTTCGTTTTGCAGGTTCTAGTGAGGGGGAACAACTCATGGTATCTCGACAGTGGCTGTTCCAAGCACATGACAGGCGATAGATCAAAATTTCTCTCACTAGAAGCCTATGATGGAGGAACTGTGACCTTTGGTGACAATATGAAAGGTGAAATCATTGCAAAAGGCAAGATAGGAAGGTCAAGTTCCCACGCAATAGATAACGTATTTTTGGTCGAGAATTTGAAACACAACCTTTTAAGTATTTCTCAATTTTGTGATAAAGGTAACTCTGTAAACTTTACTTCTGAAAAATGCATGATTTCTAGGAACGACACAGGGGACATCATTCTGGAAGGAATTAGAAAAGGGAACACCTACGTGGTGGACCTGCACACTGTTCCTAAAACCAGTTTAACATGTCTGAGTGTTATAGAAGATGACCCTCTACTTTGGCATAAAAGATTAGGTCATGCTAGTTTTTCATTGCTTAATACTTTACGTACTAAAGACCTAGTAAGAGGATTACCATCCCTAAAATTTCAAAAGAATGAAGTATGTGATCCTTGTGCCAAAGGAAAACATGCAAGGTCATCTTTTAAAACTAAAAATGTCGTGACCACATCAAAACCACTTGAATTAATTCATATGGATCTTTGTGGACCTATGAGAATCCAAAGTCGCAACGGTAAGCGATATGTTTTTGTTATAGTTGATGATTACAGTAGATTTACATGGACTTTATTCTTATCTAGCAAAGATGAGGCTTTTGATGAATTTGTTGCATTCGCTACTAAAATTCAGAAATCTAGTAACAATCAACTAGTCCACATAAGATCGGATCATGGTAAAGAATTTGAAAATTCAAAGTTTATGGATTATTGTAATGAACATGGTTTAAGTCATAATTTCTCCGCGCCTAGAACACCACAACAAAATGGTGTTGTTGAACGTAAAAATAGAACCTTAGAAGAAATGGCTAGAACTATGTTAATTGCTAGTGGTTTACCTAGAAATTTTTGGGCCGAAGCCGTCAATACTGCTTGTTATATATTAAACCGAGTTTTAATAAGACCAATCACTTCTAAGACCCCCTATGAATTATTTAAAGGAATCAAACCTAATATTTCATATTTTCGAGTCTTTGGATGTCGATGTTTTGTGCATGTAAATGGAAAACGAAATTTAGGTAAATTTGATGAAAGAAGTGATGAAGCAGTATTTCTTGGCTATTCATCTCATAGTAAAGCATATAGAGTTTACAATAAGAAAACAATGTGTGTTGAAGAATCTGTTCACATTATATTTGATGAGACTAACTTTATGACAAGTGAACAAGAAACAAGTGATTTTAAGATAGGTCTTGCGGATCTGGAAGATGATGAAAACATATACAAGGAGCAAGATCCAGTAGAACAACAACAAGATCAGAATATTGAACAAAATCAAGAACAGGAACAACAGGCAGATCAGGAACAGCCTGCAGTTCCCAATCCAGAAATTCAAACAGAAGCACAAGAAGAAAGAATTGAAGATGAACCAAATCAGAACCAAGTCAGTGAACCAGCTTCCACATCTGTCCCCACAAGAGACTTTGTTCCAAGACCATGGAAACAACATAAGTCACATCCACTAGAATTGATTATAAGTGACATGAACAAAGGCACACAAACAAGGGGACAAATGAGAAACTTCTGTGCACACTTTGCTTTTCTATCAACTATGGAACCCAAGAATCATGTAGAAGCTTTGCAAGATTCGGATTGGGTGGTAGCTATGCAAGATGAATTAAACGAGTTTGAAAGAAACAAAGTGTGGCACTTAGAAGCAAAGCCGAAGAACAAGAAGATTATTGGACTTAAATGGGTATTCAGGAACAAGCTGGATGAACACGGCATAATCGTTAGAAACAAAGCAAGGTTGGTGGTAAAAGGTTATAATCAACAAGAAGGTATTGACTATACTGAAACTTTTGCTCCCGTAGCTAGATTAGAAGCTATTAGAATTCTTATTTCATTTGCTGCTTTCATGAATTTTAAATTATATCAAATGGATGTAAAATGTGCATTCTTAAATGGGTTTCTAGAAGAAGATGTGTATGTGGAACAACCACCTGGCTTTGAAAACCCAATTTCTCCGGATCACGTCTACAAGCTTGATAAAGCTCTTTATGGGCTAAAACAGGCACCTAGACAATGGTACGAGAGATTATCTAAGTTTTTGATTGAAAATAAGTTCATACGTGGTAAAATTGATAAAACCTTATTCTTCAAGAATAAAGGTTCGAATATACTAGTTGTTCAAATATATGTTGATGATATTATTTTTGGTGCTACAAATGAAACGTTATGTAAGGAATTTGCTGACCTAATGAGTAATGAATTTGAAATGAGTATGATGGGAGAATTAAACTTCTTCCTTGGTTTGCAAATTAAACAAACTGCTAACGGTATCTTTATTCATCAACAAAAATATATAAAAGAACTTCTAAAGAAATATGGACTAGATAGTGATAAGACAAACCATACACCCATGGCCACTAAAATTAGGTTAGACGAAGACTCTAACGGAATTAATGTTGACCAAACGATGTATAGAGGCATGATAGGATCACTACTATATCTAACAGCTAGTAGACCCGATATATCCTTTAGTGTTGGCTTGTGTGCTAGATTTCAATCAAATCCTAAAGAATCACATTATACGACAGTTAAAAGAATTCTTAGATATCTAAAGGGAACAGATGACTTATCCTTATTTTATCCTAAAAGTGATGTCTATGACTTGAAAGGGTATAGTGATGCAGATTACGCAGGTGATCTTGTAAATAGAAAAAGCACTTCAGGAATGGTACAGTTTCTTGGATCTTGTTTGGTATCTTGGAGTTCCAAGAAACAGAACACAGTAGCCTTATCCACGGCAGAAGCTAAATATGTAGCAGCAGTAGCCTGCTGTTCCCAAATGCTCTGGATTAAACAACAGCTAAGAGATTTTGGTATTAAATTTGAATGTGTTCCTATTTATTGTGATAATACTAGTGCTATTTGTATTTCCAAAGATCCGGTGCATCATTCTAGAGTTAAACATATTCATATTAGACATCATTTTCTTAAGGATAACGTAGAGCTTAAAAACATTATTGTTAAACATGTCAATACTAGTGAACAAGTTGCAGATATTATGACCAAACCGCTTCCAAGAGAACAATTTGAAAAGATGAGGTTGGAGCTAGGTATGATCAATCTTCACTAACTTTTAATTGCTAGTATTCCTCCTCAAAACATCATGAAAAATCGGAAGGGTTCAATCAACCACAACAACCAAGATTGATCACTCAATCATTGCGAGATTTGGGTATGCTTCTATTTAAATTTATGTCTTAAACTTTATCTTGATTGCTTGCATATTTGAACTAATTAGACCAAGTAGCATAATTTATTTTATATTATATTTTTATTACCCACATATTATAAACTATTTTCGAAAAATACAAAAATATTTTATTTTCCACAAATTCCAGCATTTTCTTTATTTTATTTTATTTCGGTGAACCAACATCATTTTATGAAATGGAAGACGGATCATCGAGGTGTTTCGGAAAGTAGTTATCTAAATCGACATATTCAACGAACTTTCACGTAAACTTTTCGTTACCTCACACGGTTCATACACTAAAACCGTTTCAAGAAGTAGTACCTTCTTTCCATAACCGTCACTTCACACCTTTATAACCCTTACACTCATTTGTCCCATCCATCACTCACATCTACCTTACTTGTACTACTTTTGCCAAACCGTCAACCATTAAACACACTCCTCCTTCTCAAATCCCTAATTTCTCTCACCTTCATCATGAAAACTCCAAAATCCTCATCCTCAAGCAAGAAAATGCCGAAATCAACACAACCCAAGCCATTACAAGTGATATATCCTGACATTCCACCTTCATCCTCACAAGAACCATCCAAGACCAATACACCAAAACAATCCATGCATGCCGGTGAAAAACGAACCCGTGGAACCCCTAAAAGTGCTTCTTCATCCAAACCACCTAAACGGAGCAAGCGCATAGATCCTGATAGTGCGGAAGAGGTAGCAAAGGAGATGTCAGTTGGCTTTGGACTTGACAAATATTGGTATGATTCTACCTTCTTTCCCCAATTTCATGCCATTTTAGAAAATCAGGGTTGGGAAAAGCTTATGTACGATTACTCATGCAACCACATATACCCCAATTTGATGCGTGAGTTTATTAAAAACTTTTCTATAGAAAATGGTGTTTGCTCCAGTGTTGTTAAAGAAATTAAAATTGAGTTTAGTAGTTTGATGATTGGCGAGTGGTTTGAGGTTCCCATAGTTGGTTTTGACACTTATTTTGTAGGGTCAAAAATTGTCTTTTCGGGTATTACTGAGAAAACGGTCTTAAAATTCCTTGGTCAGGAGGAAAAGAAAAGATTTAGTCACATGTCGTTGTCCCCATTACACAAATTACTGTACAACATCGCTCGTAGATTTATTTTACCCCGCAACTCTAAGCGGAGTGAAGTAAATTTACGCGATGCTACGTTGATCTACTGCATGGCTAACCACATTAAAATAAATTTTCCGTCCTTGATGGTGTCTCACTTATCTGAGTGTGTCGAGAAGGGTCTTATGATTGGTTATGGAGGGTTGTTAACATGTATTTTTAAGAAGTTCGGTGTACCGCTTGAGGGTCTTCATTTCCCGATGTCCGCAAACAATCAAATAGGCGCTAAGTGCCTTAAAAATTTGCATTTAACTGTTAATGAAAAAGGAATTTTAGAGGACCTCATAGATGTAGAGGAGGTCGTGTCTGATGAAGAGGAAGTTGAAGAGGAGGTTGAGGAAGAAGAAAAGAAAGAAAAGAAAAAGGAGGATCAAGGTGCTGTTCCCTCTGCCAGTGCTAAAGAGGCAGAGGTGAATAAGGATAAGGAGGAAGCTCCTTCTGAGGGGGAAGCTTCACAGGAGGAACTTGAGGAGGATGACTCAAGTTCAAGTGATAAGGAGGTCTCTAAGCCCATTAAGGAGGATTCTACAATCGCTCCAAGGAAGAGTAGGAGGCTTGCTTCAAAAGCTAAGGTTGGTAAGGATGAAGCCACGTCCAGTCATCCTACCAAACAAACTGATGATGCCCCACCTTCACCAAAACCAGCTTCACCCATACCAGTTGACATTCCATCATCACCACCATCACCCATTCCCACTTCACCTACACCTACTGGTTTTGCTAGGGATGACTCACCTTTTACTCCAACTCCTATTGATCTTATACTTGGTAAATTTGATGTCCCGCAGTCTCAACTTTGTGCTTTCCAAAGTGAAGTTCGTGCCTCCCTATCCACCATTGCTGAGCAACTCACCGACGTGGAAACACGTCTTGGTGCAAAGCTCGACACAGTGGAGGTTCAAACTGAATTTGTTGATGAAGAGACTGCTGTCTGATCCTTCCTGTTTCTGTTTTCAATTAAAAATTTAATGATTTGTTGGCCACACCGTCTGTAATTCTAAACAATATTTTCTTTTGTTGTTTTTGTTCAAAGTACCAGCTGGGGTACAAACAATTTATATTTTCGTTTATGCTACTTACTAATCCATATCTTCTTTAATCCCTCATATTATCCTTCCCTATTATCCCATGGTCTAATCTGTTTACTTGCATGCTTTTTTGATTTATGTTTGAGCATTTATTTACTTAGTTTGCTGCTTACTATCTTAATTTGTCTAACGCTTGCCTTAGAGCTGTGCTTTGATTCATATCCCTACTTTTTGATTGATGCCAAAAGGGGGAAGAGTAGCAAACAAACTTTTGTGAATGCTTGTGAATGCTTACGTTTTTGCTTATTCTTTGGATAATTGATTCTCTATTTGGATAATTGATTCTCTATTCTTGGTTTACTTCATGATACTTAGTTTAATAACTTACTGTTTGATATATTCAAAGGGGAAGAGTAGTCAAACAAGAGTATGTTGACTTACTGTTTTGACTATGTTTGGTTTATATGCATCAATTGGTTAAATTGGTTAATTGTTGTTTGACATGATTCATGATTTATTGAATATCACTTTGTTTATCTTTGATTCATACAACTGATAATTTTCTTGACTTACTTAATTGTCTTGAATTACTTAATTAGAATTACTTGATTTGTTGTGTCTCTTAATTTTTAATTTTATGTCTTTAAGTTTTTTTTGTTTTTTTTGTTTTTGGTATTTATGTTTATGTTTTGTTTTGTTTTAAAATTAAAAATTTGAAGTCATGCTTAATCACATGATTTTCGCCAAAAATATTTTAGAGTAATATGCTTGCTTTAGAGTTTGGTAAATTACTTGTAACGATTTAATTTACTAAATATGTTTGAACTTGTGATTAATCTCTAACATGTTCAAAGTCATTAGTTTTACTCTTTCTTTTAACAAAGTTTGTTTATAAGTTTGTCATCATCAAAAAGGGGGAATTTGTTGGCCCATTTGAGTTTTGATGATGACTTAACAATTTATAAACAAACAAAGTATTTTAGAGATTGTTTTGTAGGTTAAATATCCGATTATTGTAATCGTCGATGATACCTAAGGATTAGTCAATGGGAATCGTACAAGTCAAAGTCAAAGTCAAGAAAGTCAAAGTCAGTAGAGAAGGTCAATGAGGAAGTCTAGAGTAGAATCCAAGTCTACTGTTCCTGATATTGATAAACTGATGAATGTTGCAGATAGAGACAGTATGTTGTTCCTCCAGAATCCGGTCAGAGGAGAAGTCAACAAAATTATTTAGAAAAAATCTTAAGTTAATTTTTCTATATTTTAGTTTTGTTGTACGGTTAATAAACAAGAAAGCACAAGGAATTAATCTAAGAATTAAAATAACTAACTCATAAAAAGTCTCTTGAAAATGGCTATTTTTAGCTAGAGTCAAAGATTGACTTTGAATAACCACCAAGGTAGTTATTCACATTCTCACGGTCAATGCCCACTAATCCCTTGTCTTTAGATAATGGGTTTATGACATAACTTGTTCTAAAATGATTATAAAAGCATTTTTCTAACCGGCACAAACATTTGGTGATCAACATTGAGAGAAAAATTTCCGAAAAATTTTGTGCCCATTTTCGTGAGATTCAAGAATCAAGAAAATGAAATATTGAGTGTTCTAAACCGAAAATTAATTCCTAAATATTTTCTTGTGCTATCTTTGTTTGTTCATCCAATTAGAAAATTTATTTTGTATGGGTTTTTGAGAGAATTTTGTAATTAGACTTGGGTAAGTCTAAGGGGGAAGTGAGAAAGAGAAGAGAGAAAGAGAAGAGAGAAAGAGAAGGAGAATCGAGAGAAGGAACAAGAAAGAAATCGAGAAAAAGAAGAGAAGGAGAAGGAGAAATATATTTTATGTAATAGAGAATTAAATTACATAAAATAATAGAGAATCGAAATCCCTAGAGGGTCGTGGTTCTTGTTCCCACGTTAAATTCTTTGTGTTCTTTAAAGTTTTCTTTTATTACGTTTTGAGTATTTTCTTTATTCAAATTCCGCAAGAAAAGGGCGAAAATACTCTAAAGAGAACGAGTTAAAAATAAATTGCAAAACAAAGAAAACTTGCTCAAAGGTTTTTTGTATTAATGTTCAATTAATCCATTACCAGAGCATGCTAAGCTATTTATACTAAAATATTACTAGCAAACAAAGAAAGAAATATTACATATTGCAATAAAATATCAGAATTGTACTCCAATTGCAACGATTAGGAAAAGATCTTCATTTTGCAATATATTTATTCAATCTTCATGTTGGGCTGAATGTAGATGAATTCTTCTTGGAAATCAGAAATATGAGATAATGATGCATTTGAGTAGTCAACAGCTATTTTGGAAGGTTGTGCCAAATAATTTCTTCAATCTCCAATTTAATATTTGTGGCTCATTTTAGTTGACATCCTTTTTGATGAAATATCAGAATCAATCCTCAAGAAACCTTCACGGAATAATGCACAAATATTTCGCTGACTTTTCAGAATTTTGGAAACAAATGCTTTGGCTTGATCTTGTTTTTGATTTGCAAATATCAACAAATATTCTCCATGTATCTTTGGTATCTTGCAATTTTTCAGATTATTTGATGCTCTCATAGCTGAATTTTCTTATTTCTTTGATCTTGCGTTTCATTTGTTTAATACTCGAATCCTTTGAGCGATTTTATGTTTAAAGACTCGACAAACGAAAAATAAAAATTACAACTCAACTAACTAAACATGGGACATGATTAAGCTTGATCCTAAACCTGGCTTAATCATCTCTAAGACATGAATTATTGCAAAAACGAAAAATACATAAAAGACTCAAATAGTCGAAATAAAATAAAAGACTCAATTAATAAAACGACTCAATCTAAGGAAGCCTTAGTTCATGACTACAAAATTAAAATAATAAAGAAAAGACTGAATTAGAAAATACTTGACTCATGACACAACTTAATTTAAATTAAACTAAAGAACGAGTAAGAGATTAGTATTTATTTTATGAACCTCGAATAATCTAAAAATTAGCTTAAAGTTTAAAGAGAACCATACCCAAATGTTGAACAAGTTAATCATTGGAATAGTTAATATTGGGCTGGGTTGATCTATATCATTCTCCTTTTCTTTTGAAAAGTTTGTCCTCAAACTTTGTACTTGGGAATGAATTTCGCCCACAGAATCATGTACGCATAAAGAACATTGTTTGTCTTTGTTAATATCTTTTGTGCATTTCTCTTCAAGTTGTTGTATGATCGGAGTAAGCAAAGGTTGAGGTGCACATTTCTGAACCGTTTCTTTATCAACCAAATTGTTAACTTCTTGAGGCTCAAGTTCAGGATGTTTTGGTGTATTGGGTGAAGGGAGAAGAGGTGATGGTGTTTCCATTGGAGGGAGTGGGTGATCCTCAAAACTTAAGAAAACAGAAATTCTGAAATTCCTCTTTGTATTGAAAATTATTGAATGTCAAAAACTGATTTTACATTTGCCATGAGGTCTTTATATAGGCCTCACCTCAACTAATGGCTATAAATCTAGCAACTAACTTTCCCTCCTAATTACAAGTCACATGCTAGATCACATGTTTACTTAAAACAAAACAGAAACAAGAAAATTAGCCTAATTGTTCATTTCACTATTCTGCTGACCAGGCGTTCTTCAACCAGGTTCTGTGGTTTCCCTGTGTATGATCAGCTCAACCCTGGGCCCTTGGTGGCTTGGCCCATGTACCAAGATGCCATTTACTCCTTGGTTTGCCTCTGATTGCTCCTGAACTTCCCTCAGCACATGCACCAAGGTTTGTTGGTAGTCAGTTCCTTCTATTGTCCTGTCTCCATTGACAGTCTGGTCTTTGGAGATCCTAACTGACTTTCTAGGGCTTTCCATGCTGGTTTCTAGGTCTTTGGAAATCTTAAGATTTGGTGCAGATGTCCTGGTGTAATTTGCTGTCTGTTTTAAGAAATGTGCCCCTTTCTGTATTCTGCTGCCTTGGGTTGTCTCCCTCATGATTGGGGTATCATCACATGATCTTGAGGGTATAAGCAAGCCTTTGTATGCCAAGAGGGTTGGCTTATTGCAACAAACTTGCACCCTTCAAGGTGGTTTGTTGGCTTGCGAAGGTAGCAGGATTTGGACAAGCAAGAACCAAGAACCTGATATGATCAGAACACCCTGATCTTGGACTAGTACCCTTACAATCCTCTTAGATTGTGCAGTCACTACCCTCCTTCAATGGCCTAGGCTTCACTCACCAAGGTTCTTGAATGGAAAGACTGAAATCCAGAGGTTGCTTCACTCACAAACTCTCTCTCTCAGCACTAGGATCGAAACTACAATTCTAGCTTTGTAAACACAACAATTGTTAATTTTATTGGAAAACAAAAAGTGAGTTTTAATATGTACAAGGGTCTCCTTATATAGGCAAAGGAAAAACTAACATAACGGCCATAAGGCACAACAGGTGTTTATCCTATTAAGACCCACGTGCTAAGTCATGTGTCTTTATTAATCCTAACACAGAAGCCTTTACAACAAACAGAAGGCTTCCTCCAATCTTGCTGACAGGCCACCTTCAACTAGGCCCTAGGGCTTGGTCACCTGGGTGATGGATATGTAGAGTGGTTCGAGCCCCCATCCAGTTGGGTCCATGTAGTGAGATGCTGTTTCCAGGTTCCTTGGGCTCAGTGGCTCTCTGGTTCAGGCTCAGTCTGGCCATCAAGGTCTGCTGGTCAGCCATACTAATCTGTAAGGCCTGTTCTGTATCTGTGAGAGGCTTTGTTGCTGATTCTTGGTCTGAGGGTCTTCCTTGGGTTCTTTCTTGATTGGACCCTGACTCTAAGGTCCTCTTAGCCCTGTAGACGCCCTTACCCATCCTTTCATTCAACACTCTAGAGTTAGATGCACGAGCTAGGTCAGATTGAACAGTGGTTGATGGTGAATGCAAGGTAGTTGGTTTTGCACTTGGTGCACTTATGCGTCTCCTCACTATTTGGTGCAGGTGTGAAGGTCAGGCAGGTTCCTGAACCTTCTGTGCAATCTGTGTTGCTGGTCCCTTCTGTTGGCTTTGTGGGTGTGAGACTTGGAACATTTGTTTCAACTCCTCTCTCTTGGGGAAGAATTGTCCTCAATTCTTGGTCTGGTGTAAACAAGGTAAGGTCCCCAATGTTGAAGGTATGAGAGATGTTGTATTCTTCAGGTAATTGTACTTCAAATGCATTGGTTCCAAACTTCCTTGTCACTGGAAAGGGTCCAATGGCCCTAGGCATGAGTTTGTGTTTCCTTAGCTGTGGAAACCTCTCTTTCCTGACATGTACCCAGACCAGGTCTCCTTCCTTGATGGTTGCCTTGTTCCTGAGGTGCTTATCAGCCTGCTGTTTGTACTTGTGGTTGGCTTGCTCAATATTATCATGTATTTGCCTGTGTAGGGCTTCCATTTCTTGCACCAGTTCACCTACTTCTCCTTATTTCCTGTTTGCATAGGGCACATCAATGAGTGATATTGGTAGTAAAGGGTTATTTCCATATAGGCATTCAAAGGGTGAATGTTTAGTGGCATGACCAGGACTCCTGTTATATGCAAATTTAGCATGGCATAATTTTAGATCCCAGTCCCTCATATTCTTCCCTACTAATGCCCTTAGTAAAGTGCCTAATGTCCTATTGGTCACTTCAGTCTGCCCATCTGTTTGTGGGTGATAGGCAGTGCTGAACATTAGTTTAGTGCCAAGCAAGTGCCATAGTGTTTTCCAAAAATGACTAAAGAATTTGCTATCCCTATCAGACACTATAGTCTTAGGGATACCATGTAGCTTAACTACTTCTGAAAAATACAATTGAGCTATGTTTTGGGCATCATCCACCTTGTTACAAGCTATGAAGTGTGCCATTTTGGAAAATCTGTCAACAACCACCATGATGGAATCTTTTCCCCTTCTAGTCCTAGGTAGAGCCATCACAAAGTCCATGCTCACATGCTCCCAAGGTTTTTGAGCTACTGGTAGGGGTAGGTATTCTCCTTTGTGAAAAGTAACCTTAGCCTTGAGGCATGTTTCACATCTCAGAATGTGTTTGCCTATAGTCCCCAACATCTTAGGCCAATAAAAATGTGGTGCTAGCATATCCAAGGTTTTTGTATCCCAAAATGCCCTACTAACCCTCCCTCATGCACTTCTTTTACTAGAATGGTCCTCAAAGGTAATTTATGAATGCACAATCTATTCCCTTTAAACAGAAACCCTTCCTGTATGCAGAACAACCCTTGGGAACCCTGCTCACAGCTCTTGTATATTTCAGCAAAGTCACCACAGTGTTGATAGTGTTGTTTGATTATCTCAAAGCCTATAATTTTTGTACTCAGAACACCTAACAGGTTGTACTTCCTACTGAGTGCATCTGCTATCACATTTGTTTTTTCCTGTTTTATACTTTGCAGCAAAATTGAAGGTTTGTAAAAACTCCACCCATCTAGCATGCTTCCCACTCAACTTGTGCTGTCCATTAATGTGCTTTAAAGATTCATGGTCAGTGTACAGGACAAAGGGTTGGATCCTAAGGTAATGGGACCAATGCTCCAAAGTGATGCAAACCAGGGGCTAAATGTGCCTGAGGGTTGCAAAGATTACAGAAGACCCTTTGGTGGACAGATTGGTCTCCTAGGAAACCCTCTCCAAATACAGGAACATTCTGATGTTCACTCACAACTTCAAGAAACAGGTTCTTGATTTTCAGATGAAGCTGACTGATGTTGATCCTTAGTTGACTGACAAAGGGATATAACCAGACCTTCCAGGCCTTGGTTTGGTGACCTTCTACAGAATGCAAGTTGCTCCACAACTTTCAATCCTTAAAAGCCCCAAAGTTGCTCCACAACTTTGGCAAGTTTGCTCACAAACTCAAAACAGAAGATAATTTCTGAAATTCCTCAAAAATTATATTGATTATCAAAACTGAGTTTTACAAGGGACCTACTACCCTATATATAGGCTACTAACATGAATAACGGTATTCTTGAAAGCTAAGACTAATTACATCACGTGACATCTCATGTGTCACTTAAAAACAGAAGAAAACAGGCCAAACACAGAAAAAGGGCCTAAGTTAAAAACTGCCACTATGCTGTCTGGCAGGCCACCTTCACAGGCTTCCCTAGGTTTCTTCATGCACCACTAGCAGGGTTCTAGGGCCTTGACTTCTTGGTCCATGTACCAAGATTCTGGAATCACCCTGGACCTGCCTTAGTTGGCTCAGCTCTGTATGCCACACGTTGCTCAGGGTCAGCTGGTTGTCAGTTTTTCCTGTGTCTGCTGACTTGTAGTCTGTTTGTCCAACAGGGCCTGTTCTTGCTTGTTCTGAGTATTCTTGGGCCAGTGGGGTTTGCACATAACATCTTTGAATATATGTTGAGTCCTTAGTTGCCCTGAGGTCCCTTTTTGTTTCCTCACAAGTGTTTAGTGTAGATGTGAAGGTCCCCATGTCCTCAAGAGCTGGTTCTGTGTCTGAACCATGGGTTTCATCCTCTGGCCTTGTGTTGTCTTCTAAAACATTTGTTATACAAAGCCCTCACAATGGCATAGAATTCTTTGTCATAGGTGGAATAGTTAAGTCTGCTATGGTTCAATTTTTCACTAAAGAAGGCCACTGGTCTCCCTTCTTG